>CM040397.1:105534664-105679559 GCA_022702515.1 Ilyophis sp. 1 JC-2022 | reverse complement strand
AGCTTATATTTGTATGTGAAATGCATTCCCACGTAAGATTTTCTCATTTGTCTACTGCTGGTGTTGTGGGCACACACTCTCTCACCAGCTGAGCATGACCGTGAAACATAGACAGAGCATAGAAATAAGAGCAGAGATGGAGTGAGAGAAGGCAGACTCAGAGGAGGTAGAGATGTCAGGATGTAGAGAAATTAGATTTGGGGGGGGGGGGGGGGGCAGGTCCGCAGGGCGTTACCTGTCCCTGGAGTCGCGGCAGGTGACGATGTCCGAGCCCAGGGCCTCCAGCAGAACGGATGCACAAGACTCATGATCGTTCACTCTGCAGGCAAGAGGGACACTGGGGTCAAAGGTCACTCCTCATTCCTCACTTCCTGCCTTTTCCCAATTGGTCAGCTGGGAGCACATGTTATGCGGAAGTTAAACCCCCTTGTGAATTGTGCTGCTGTGAAAGCAGCCGTTTTTAGTTCAGATGTAATTGCAGGCGGAAAACTGACCTCCATGACAACAGTAAAATAACTGTGAAAGGAGATGACCTCATTAAAAACTCCACAATCAGACTCTGCAGGAGGGGAGAGTATAACCGCTCCTTTCGTACATGTGTACATGGCATTTAACGTGTTAGCGTGTGCTGAGTACAGAGAGAAGCACACGGTACATGAGTACATGGTATTCAGCATGTTAGCGTGTGCTGGGTACAGAGAGAAGCACACGGTACATGTGTACATGGTATTTAACGTGTTAGCGTGTGTACAGAGAGAAGCACACGGTACATGTGTACATGGTATTTAACGTGTTAGCGTGTGTACAGAGAGAAGCACACGGTACATGTGTACATGGTATTTAACGTGTTAGCGTGTGTACAGAGAGAAGCACACGGTACATGTGTACATGGTATTTAATGTGTCAGTGTGTGCTCAGTACAGAGAGAAGCACACGGTACATGTGTACATGGTATTCAGCATGTTAGCGTGTGCTGGGTACAGAGAGAAGCACACGGTACATGTGTACATGGTATTTAACGTGTTAGCGTGTGTACAGAAAGAAACACAGACTCACACGGCGCAGTGCAGGGGGCTGAAGGGGTTCCCCTCAAACGAGCGGCTGGTTTTCTGCTCCAACAGCACCTCAACACACCCCTCGTGACCTGGAGACACACACACACAAATCCTGAAATGAGTAAAACTATCTCACTTCATTGGCAATAATTCAGTCTTATTTAGCAAAAAAAAAGTAAGAGAAATAAGAATATAGGTCTTCATATAAGACTAAAGTGCTTACTAAGATTAAGGCTTATTTTTAGTTTTTTGCAGTGATTGTTATAGTGACAGGGTACAGTGCTCCTGGTACCAGACGTCTGTTTGGGGAGAACCGCAGCGGAATCTCACCGTTGTAACAGGCCCAGTGCAGCGGGGTGTACCCCCGTTTGTCCCGGAGGAGAGGGGCGGGGGGTTCCGCGAAGGCGATGTTCAGCAGCTCGCTCAGCCAGGAGGCGTGGCCCCGCGCGGCCGCCAGGTGCAGGGGAGTGCGCCCTCTGGAGTCTCCCAGGAGCACGGATGCCTCCTGCTCCAACAGGCACTGAACGCTCTCCTCCTGCCCGCAGAGGAGCTGGGGAGGAGAGAGACAGTCAGCCTCACAGTGGAACGGGAGATCTAACCACCTGATCCCCGTGTGACAGCTGGGAGCAGAGCCGTGGTTAACCTCACTGCTACCAGTGGGACAGGAGATCTAACCACCTGCTTCTCCCAAATAATCTCTGGCTTTACTTTCCACAAGAGCAGGGTCTAAAACCCTGCTTGTCTAACCCTATATACAATAAAAGGGCCGGAATTCCTACACAGATCACCCCATATTAAAGCTCACAGTTTGTACCTCAACCATTGTTACATTTCAAAATCCAATGTGCTGGAGCACAGAGCCAAAACAAAAAATGTGTCACTGTCCAAATGCTCACAGACCGCACTGCATATATGGTGAGTATATGTGACTCTGCGGAACTCTGCGGAACTCTGCGGAACTCTGCGGAACTCTGCGGAACTCTGCGGAACTCTGCGGAACTCTGCGGAACTCTGCGGAACTCTGCGGAACTCGAAGTGTGCGGAAGTGTGTGGAAGTGTGTGTAACTGTGCGGAAGTGTGCGGAAAACCCTGGAAGCTCACCCCCAGGTGCAGCGCTGTCAGGCCCTGTCTGTCAGCAGTATCCACCGCGGCCTCCCTCTCCAGCAGCACAGACACGGCGTCTACGTGTCCCCCGGCAACCGCCAGCATCAGAGGGGTCCTGGGGGGGCACACGGGGAACAGGTGTGTGTGAGGAACAGAGGAACAGGGGGACAGGTGTGTGTGTGTGAGGAACAGGGGGAAACAGGTGCATGTGAAGAACAGGTAACAGGTGTGTGAAGACCGGGGGACAAGTGTGTGTCAGGAGCAGGTAACAGGTGTGTGTGTGAAGAACAGGAGGACAGGTGTGTCGTGTGTCAGGAACAGGTGCGTGTCAGTCACACTTAGTCACGACTCTAATCAGAGCAGTGGAACCAGAGATGAGAGTTCACAGCGCATCACACACTGTGGCAGCACCATCCCTTTCACCCTCCTGTGTTATTTCTAACAACCTCCTTTCATGTAAATAATAACCTCCAACGATACATTTGAGTATTTTGGCCCCGTTTGTCAATAACACACCGATTCGACACGGTTACCAGGCTCAAGAGCTCCATGCAATGAGAGGGACAGAAGGAAGGACAGACAGCAGGCACTCACAGTCCCTGAGAGTCGGCCGCGTCCACCAGGTCCGCACTGTCCGAGTCGTCCAGCATGAGGCGCAAGCAGGACGTGTGACCGTTCATCACTGCGGAAACACAGGGGGCGAGGACAGAGGAGTTGGCCAATGAGCACGCAGCAATTCAGAGACACGCCCACCGCACGAAAAGCCTGCAACACACACTAGAGGGGCGCCTACCTGCCAGGTGCACAGGTGTGCGTCCTCTGGCGGAGTCCTGGGTCCTGGGTGACGCCCCCTGGCTCAGCAGAGTGTGCACGCAGTCAGTGTGGCCCCTGAGGGCCGCCAGGGCCAGCGGGGTACGGCTGGCCTCGTCCCCCTGATCCACCTCCATCCCCCCCTGGAGAAGCACCTCCAGAGCCTGGGCGTGGCCGTGGTACGCCTGGGGAGGCAGGTAACATTCACACTTAACTCTCCACTCCCACACCCCCAAAGAAAAGCATTAAATCTGCACCCCCACACCCCCAAAGTAAAGCATTAAATCTGCACCCCCAAAGTAAAGCATTAAATCTCCACTCCCACACCCCCAAAGAAAAGCATTAAATCTGCACCCCCACATCTTCAAAGTAACACAGCACTCCCATATTACACATATAAAGTGGCTAGACCTGGGTCAAATAATCAAGTTCCATATTTCAATCCTTTAGACGCCAGTAAATGTCTGCAGCAGATTACGGACAATTTCAATAGAATTTTCACCAATATTCAGAGTAAAACCTTTTACTTTATGTTGTAAACTGTGGTTAGTAACATGCTTCACTGAAAGGTTCCAGGGATCGGCAGAATTGTTTCAAACTCAAGCCGTCTTCACACAGAGCATAAATACCGGATAAAAGGCGGTGAAAGAAAGTCTGTGTAAATTGGTCATTCTTTCATTTTTCGCAGCTCAGATCCGGCATTCTTTACCGGTACAGCAGTGTAAAGATGCATACTTCAAATGTATACTGGACCCAGGCCTGAAAGTGATACACTTCCACAGTGATCTTCCAAAGCGTCTCGACATACATAACACATCCTGGTGCACTTTTATTTAAATACCAGCAAATTTATTCTCCCCACAGTCAGAAGCCATTTAAATGATTCTCTGTCTCACAAAGAACGTGCACTAAATCACCACACAAGGCTTCTATTCAGTGACGTTGTATATCAAATCTAACTAAATCTATGCAGTGAGTTTCACTAAATATTTGTCACAATACACCTACAAGCAGAACCTGGCCCAAACCACCAATAAAAGCCAGACTGCCATAAATCCCTGTAACGTGAAATAAAGAAAGAAGATCAGACTGCATGTTACCCGTGTTGGAGCTTCCCTCTTAGTGTGTTACTGATCCTCACTCTCTGTATGAGGTGAATATTCAAACAGACGCTCGACCTCGACCCCCCCCGCCCACATCTCTATTTCTCTATATTACATACACTTCTTCTGTATTCTATGAGAAACATGTCTGAACTCTCATTTAAAAAAAATAAAAACAGACACTTAACCAAAGCCCCCACCCCAATGCAAGCCCTCCTCCGCCTGCCGGACTCACTGCTAGGTGGAGCGGACTCCTGGTACTGGGAGACCCTGGATCCTCTAATTGGGTCTCGTCCCGGTCCAGCAGCTGTAAGCGAAGCACAAGATACACTTTAGGCGCAGGTTATATAGAGAGAGTACAGCAGGAGTCAATTCCATTTCAATTCAGTCAATGAGTAAAAGGTACTGAAATTCAATTCATGATTTTTTTTTAATTCTCAATGTTCAATGAGGATTTTTAAAATTAATTACAATTTCTTTCTTGAATTAACTGCATTACATTGGCTCCAACCCCGCTGTAGGCTACACCTTCCTCTTTTAAGCACGTTTCAGAGTTAGTCAACTTGCCACTTGAAACACGAGCATGTTTGGCAACTATTATATGGAGAAAGAAATAGTTAATTTGAGCTCATTCCAGTGATGTACTAAACCTCTCTAGAAGACTTCTCAAGGACACATCATACTGCAGCCAGAGTTCCTCACGCTCAAATTCTCTTTTCCCATGTATTCATAAACCCTAAATATGCTACTCTATAATTTACTCTAAAATGTTACATCCATTAATCAGGCTAAATGATAGTTTTGTACATTTTTGTGGATTGATACATTGGCACGTTTAGTTGATATTCCATATCAAAAGTTGCCATTTTTTTGACAAACATTTTGCTGAGTAAAAAAATGAGGTCAGTCATTATGGAGATTCTCCAGTGCGTTTGAAAGAGGAGCAGGATCTCTTTCACCTCAAGCATGACTACACAACCCAGCAAATCTCTGAAAGTCTATGGCATGCAGTACCAAATTCTACCAGCTGGTGGAAATCTGAAATCTTATGCTTTCCTGGATCTCATGATATCAATCATTGGGATATTTTTGGAACATGAGCATTTTCCCTC
Organism: Ilyophis sp. 1 JC-2022; assembly: GCA_022702515.1. Lineage (NCBI taxonomy): Eukaryota > Metazoa > Chordata > Actinopteri > Anguilliformes > Synaphobranchidae > Ilyophis > Ilyophis sp. 1 JC-2022. The sequence continues at coordinate 105,674,375 of CM040397.1, read as the reverse complement.
CAAAAAGATAAACATTCAATATTTTATACGTGCATGCTTGTGTTCAGTTCTAAGTTTACCCGCCCTCTATCAAAAGCAATGTTTATTGTTGCCTGTGTGCGTGTGTCCTCACCAGCTCCAGGCAGTGTCTGTGGCCATAGGCAGCAGCATAGTGAACAGCGCTGTAGCCCTGTTTGTCCTTCAGGCACGCTGTAGCACCACTCTGTAACAGGAACTCCAAGCACCTAGACACACACACACACACACACACACACACACACACAGAAAGAGCCATGTACATATATACGTACACAAAATCACAATCACAATCAAGATACATACACACAGGGACAAAGCAGCCAGAGAAAGACAAACACCCACACAGAGGGAGAGACACAGGGGGGTTAGCCAGGTGTGTGCAGGGCAGGAGAGTTTGTATGTGTGTGTTTAAGTGCCTGTGAATGAGAGCACAGCAGAGTGTGTGTGTGTGTGTGTGTGTGTATGTGAATGAGAGCACAGCAGTGTGTGTGTGTGTGTGTGTGTGTGTGCGTGTGTGTGTCTGTGAATGAGAGCACAGCAGTGTGTGTGTGTGTGTGTGTGTGTGTGCGCGTGTGTGTGTGTGTGTGTGTGTGTATGTGAATGAGAGCACAGCAGTGTGTGTGTGTGTGTGTGTGTGTGCGTGTGTGTGTCTGTGAATGAGAGCACAGCAGTGTGTGTGTGTGTGTGTGTGAGTGTGTGTGTCTGTGAATGAGAGCACAGCAGTGTGTGTGTGTGTGTGTGTGCGTGTGTGTGTGTGTATGTGTGTGTGTCTGTGAATGAGAGCACAGCAGTGTGTGTGTGTGTGTGTGTGTGCGTGCGTGTGTGTGTGTGTGTATGTGTGTGTGTCTGTGAATGAGAGCACAGCAGTGTGTGTGTGTGTGTGTGTGTGTGTGTGCGCGTGTGTGTGTGTGTGTGTGTATGTGTGTGTGTGTGTGTATGTGTGTGTGTCTGTGAATGAGAGCACAGCAGTGTGTGTGTGTGTGTGTGTGTGTATGTGTATGTGTGCAGGCACATGTATGTATGTGTGTGTGTGTGTGTGTGTGGGGGGGTGTCTGTGCGTGCACATATGTATGTGTATGTGTGTGTGTGAACACAAAACAGAAGCAACCTTGAATCTTTCCCAGGGGTAAGCAAACAACCCAGCATACAGTTGCTATGTGTGTGTCTGCATGTGTGTGCGTGCGCATGTGTGTCTGTGTGTGAATGCATTTGCACACACAATTATATCACTGCAGACTTCAAAAAACAACCAAGCCCCAAAACCTGGATCGGCAACAGCAGGTGCCCATTACAGTTAGTATAGGGACAGAGAGCGGAGACGACATCCGCACAAGGACGTTAGCACGTTAGCATCTGCAAAATAAGCGTTATGGGGACATCCGGTTAACTGCCCCGCACGGGCAGCTTCACAGCATTCACCATAAAGCTTGCGGTTTACATGCAGTCTGAGAGGATATCTACTTATAGAGCAACCGGAGGAAGAAGAGTTAAAACGCATCAGCCCAAAAACAGAACGAGCGCAGACAGAGAGCCAACGAGAGGAGCCAACCAAGACAGCCGCATTAGCACGATAGCACGAGAGAGTAGAGGAACAGACGTGGGAGACAGATGGACAGGCAGACTGGCATGGGAGCTTTTTTTTGGGACGGGGGGATTTTGATTGGTGTGCTGGGGGTTCAGAGTGGCGGGTGTTGGGGGGTCGGTAGGGAGCCTCCTCCCCAAACAGACTCACAGTGCAGCCTCCTTTTCCCTCTCCACCTGCACTCCCTCGCTCTCCGGCTCCAGAGCCACGCGCCGCCTTCGAACCACACACACACACACACACCTTATGATGTCACAATGCAGTGCTGACCACGCCCACCTCTGGGCTCTAACACCCAGAGTAGTTTCTGTGAGAAACGAGCCAATCAGGTGAAGCCAAAATTAAGCTGAACATCTAAACCATCCAAACCAGAGGACTTAGCCTACTGTATAATACATTCACTTTTGGGGGATTTAGCAGACACTTGTATTCAGAACAATTCACAGTTTACATATAATCCATTTATATAGCTGAACATTTAACTAAAGCAAATCAGGTTCAATTCCATATATTCAGAAGGTAGCATATTAGTGAGCAAGTGCAGATTTAAAGTGATTAAATGCACAATACTAGATTAAAGTGTTAACAATAATTAAGCTCCAGTAATTTGCTTCCAATTCTCTGATGGCTTAGTTGGTTTCATTATTCTGGTAACTGGCAGTATTAATTCTAATACCTGTTCTGGAGGACAGAATTTTATTCGTTTACACTTATGTTTTAAATGATCTTTCCTAAAATGTGTTTCATAATGTGCTTGACCTCCCACTCAGCAATTGAGAGATTAAGTGAGGAAAAAGTGGAGCGCTGTCATCAATACCAGCATGCATTGCGGCCTCAGGTTGAGGTTCCCTACTTGAGGCCTTATTTACCGAAAACCATGTGATATTTGGCCTGGTGCTCATTCTGCAAACTGGAATTAGCAGCATTGCAGTCTACTTAAACTAAAATCTAATGTACGGCTCAAAGCCTGAAAAATGCTTGGATTACTGAAGTAGTCACTGTCAGAGAGTAGTCGCTGTCAGGAACGGCTCACCAGGTCATGTTCTAGAGGCAGAAACTCTGGGTGTTTTCAAGACCAGGCTTGATACACTGCTAGATAGCATCAAATTTGTAGGTAAACGGTGAGCATAGTTGGGCTGAATGGCCTGTTCTCGCCATTAAGTTATGTTATTTTAAGTTATGTTACTACACGCTGCAACTGTGCCAATCCATCACTGCTCATTTGCAATATTCCTGTTGAAGTTTTGCTTCCACATGTTTTTTTTAACGGCGTCCTGGTTTTTTGCGCACTTTTGTAAAGTCCCCTCCCCTGGGGGCCCCGTCTTTAAAGCAGCACCTGCAGACACCGCAGGCTCGGTTCTGATGAAAAAGCACCGGCCCGCTTCGATTCTGCTGCCTAAGCATCTTTTTCTGGGGTTTAAAATAGCACAGGAGCCCGCTGGAGCCCGCTGGAGCCCGCTGGAGCCTGGAGCAGCACTACCACCGGGGCCCCCCGGGAGATTTAAGCTGTCAGGAACCCGTCTAGCTGGCACAATTTTACACTTCTTTCCAGCACAAAGCCCCCGACCGAAAACTGCACACACCACACATACAACTGCACCTCTTAGCCTGCTTAACAGAACACGTGCGCCTACCTTGCTAACAGCCACCATTTCACGCAAAATGCCTTTACACAGCAGCATAGTTCAGTTTAAACTACTCAGTTATTACAAGTCACTCACAGTTATTACAAGTCACTCACAGTTATTACAAGTCACTCACAGTTATTATAAGTCACTCACAGTTATTATAAGTCACTCACAGTTATTATAAGTCACTCACAGTTATTACAAGTCACTCACAGTTATTACAAGTCACTCACAGTTATTACAAGTCACTCACAGTTATTATAAGTCACTCACAGTTATTATAAGTCACTCAGTTATTACAAGTCAATAGCATGGATGTCTGCTGATTGACAGGAGGTAGTTAGCCAATCAAAGCTCATTAAACACCAGTGTCTATTGTTACCGTTGGCATACAGGATTCCACACAGTTATGAATGCATGGAATACAGAAGCTTTCCCATGACTCGTACCGCTGGAGCATTAAAGATTTGAGACCCCACCCCCCCTAAAAATAAAAACTCTAGACCGCAGGTAATATGAGAAGCCCTCCTGGTTTGAATGGCCTGTTCTCATATCGCTTGTGTTCTTTTACGATAATTATGGGATGGCCTGAGGCCATCATCAATTGAAGGCACATTACTCTACTTTTGCAACTGGTGACCTGCCATATGGCGCTGAGTGTTCTTTTGTTCCAATGGAGTTTTGACATTAACCTCATCTAATCAGTGACCTTATGTCCTCACTGCTTGATGCGCATCTGCACAGTGCAATCACTCGCTTCTTAAAGGAGAACTCACACACATCGCTATTAACCCTTTGAGGAGTAGTTTTTTTTTTTTAAATGTTTTAAAACAAATTCTAAGTCAGTGTTCTAGAACTCCATTGTTTCCAGTTACCAGCAGTGATTGTTACAGCAGCGTTAGAATGTTCCGTTAAGAACATTATAATCACATATTTAAAAAGAAAACTCACAAATACACTGGTTTTACTCAGAAATAATTCTCTGTGAAAGACTACTACCAGTTTATACAATCATAAGTGTAATCATAAAAAAGAACCTTTGACATTTTCCCATGACCACAACAGTAATAATTTGTATATGAAAAGTGCAGGTGGTGCCCGCGGAGAAGCCATCATTTTGCAGAGTAGATTGTTCATTGTAATAGCTACTCTGACAACAGCATCTGTATTACAACATTAAATTAGCCTTAAATTAGCCTTAAATTAGAGTAAACCTGATTAATATGTGCGTGGAATACACACAAGCTCAGTTCTCAATGCCAGCCACCTGTTCTAACACTCAAGCACCTTTGTTTAAGGGTATCTAATACTCTGTGTTAAAATTCACTGTGAACACAAATACCTTGCCACCTGATCCTTTCTTATCATTAAACTTATACAAAATACTTATGACTAATGGATATGGTTATTTGTATACTTTCCAAACAAATAACTCTCAAATTACTTTAGAGTTATGATTTTCTTTTTTCTGGCCACTGCCATGAGATCATTTGTCTGAACAATACAAATCTGGAACATGGACTGAAGTAAAAAGAGCTGTTCCGGGTTTTACTCAGTGCAGTTATCCAGCTAACTCAGTAATCCTGCTTCTCTTACTCAGTGCAGTTATCCAGCTAACTCAGTAATCCTGCTTCTCTTACTCAGTGCAGTTATCCAGCTAACTCAGTAAGCCTGCTTCATACTATACCCCTCTGGACCAGGAATGAAGATAACGGGTTAAAGGAGTGGGTTCCCTATGTAGTAGTTGGGTGAGAGTTCAGTGTGTGGACTCTTCCTCACCTCCTGTCCAGGTCTGAGGCAGCGGCGTAGTGCAAGGAAGAGCGCCCCCACTGGTCAGTGGTGTTAATGCAGGTCCCACACGACACCAGTGTCTCCAAGCACTGATAATGGCGGCTGGCCGCGGCGTAGTGTAGAGGGGTTCTGTTCAGACACACGCACACACACACACATACACACACACACACACACACACACACACACAGATGGAGCGGATGCACACTGAGTCAGTGCACTTTTGAGGAAAGTGATCCCTACCCCACACACACCTACACAGGGACAGAGTGTGTATAAATAGCAGCTTCTGACTCACCTACCGATGCAAACGCTAACCTGCCGCTCCTCACGCATCAGACAGTGTCACACACACACATGTCCGGTCCCACAGTTACACCTCTTCATCCCTCATCGTTCCCCCTCTAAGCTACTCTTCCCTCGCTCACAATTACCCGTCCCACCTCCCCAAAACTGCCCTTTCTGTAGGTCAACTCCCCCCCCCAGGAAGCACCACAATGGTAATCAGCCAAAGGCTTTCTTGTGCTTTGCTTGGGATGCCTTTGCATGGCATTAATAGCCCATCTGTACTGTTCTTTTTTCTTTCTTTTTTTAAATTACTGACTAAAATCAATCAATCACCTCATGCCCTTCTGACTCAACCTTTCCTTTCACTCTCCACCGCCCAGCACATGCCCCTCCCTCTAAATATGCCACAGGTGACATGCCCCACCCCTAACGTCACCCCCCCCCCCCCCACAGGCATACATACCCCTCCACTCCCCCCCCCCACAGGCATACATACCCCTTCACTCCCCCCCCCACAGACATACATACCCCTCCACTCCCCGCCCCTCAATCTCACCTGCCACACTTGTCCCTCCGGCTGTGATCGGCCCCACTGGTGAGGAGTAGCTTCACACACTCTACATTACTAAGAAAGAGAGAGAGAAAAAAAAAAGAGAGAGAGAGGGGGTAGGAGAGAGACAGAGGGGGGTAGCAGAGAGAGAGAAGGGAGTGAGAGAGAGAGTGAGAGAGAGAGGGAGAGAGAGAGAGAGGGGGGAGATAGAGGGACAGAGAGAGAGAAGATGAGGGAGGGAGAGAGCGAGCGAGCGAGAGAGGGAGGAGATAGAGAGGCAGAAAAAGAGAGGAAGAAAGAAACAGAGAGAAAGAAAGGGCGAGGGAGGGAGAGGATTGCATTATGGGAAATACACACTTCAGACTGAACACTATAATGCGTTCCAGTGCACTGTGCTAAAAACAGTGACGGACAGACAGGTGTCAGACAGCCGGCGGGGGGGGGGGGGGCAGACGCAGGAACTCACCCCCCGGCGGCAGCACAGCCGGGGGGGGGGGGGCAGACGCAGGAACTCACCCCCCTGCGGCAGCAGCGTGCAGGCAGGTCCTCCCGAAGGTGTCGGGGGTGTCGATCTGGAAGCCTGCAGACAGGACCAGGTCATTACTGAGGGAGCACACAATGCTGTATTTCCGTCCTGGGGGGGGACGGGGGAGAAGCAAGGCCCACACACAGACAGGCAGAGCGGACAGCCAGACCCCGGAGCAGAAACGGACATCGGATAGCAGAAGAGAAAGAGAGGGAGAGCGAGAGAGGGAGAGAGAGACGGAGAAAGAGACAGGTGTTAGCGCGGAAAACCCCAAAGAGATTCAGGCAGAAAGACAGACAGACAGACAGACAGACGTAGTGGCATTCCGAGGTGTTATTTACATTTATGACAGTTAAGAGAAAGAAAAGCACTCTTAACATCCTAAACATTTTCGCCCGGTGAGACGACGGACACATTCCAGTCTATACCTCAAATACTAAACATCAGAGAACCTTCAAACCCTCTCCACCCAAAACCTAGACAGAGCCCCAGATACTACAAGTATTATTCTGACTCCTGCCGTAGTCACGTTGACCTAGCGCGTGCACGACGATCCGACAACCTTCAAACATCAAACATCCACAGCAAACAGCTGTAGAACTTCCTGATTACAAAAAGTGAGCGCCGACTGGTTTAAAGCCCCGCCCATGGTCAGCCTTGGCCCCTCCCCCTGTCCCACGGTACCTGAGGAGAGCAGCTTTCGGCAGCAGTCGGCGTGGGCGTTCAGGGCGGCCAGGTGCAGGGGGAACATTCCATGTACCCCTCGTCTGGGGAGAGGAAGGAGAGGGAGATTGGGGAAGGGTTTGGGAGAGGAGTGATGGTTTAGGAGAGGCGGATTCAAGTGAAGGACACCCAAGTGAGAAGCAAGAAGGGTCAGAAGGTGGTGATGAAGAGGAGGGGTGGAAGAAATGGGGATAAGAGTGAATAACGGGTGGAGTAAAAGTGAGATATGCTGAAGGGAGGTGGGGGTGGGGGGATAGTGGGGTGAAATGGAAAGTAGAGACGGGAGCAGGAAGTGATGCGCAGGATGGAAGAACAGTAAGAAATAGAACTGGATATGAGCTTTTAAAACGGTATTACAAAATGCTATGTTATATAATAGAAAACTCATTCCTGAATGTAGGTATCATTATATAAAAAACTGAAACACAGACAAAGACAGATAAATATAAAGCTGGACCTTGTGCAGTCGGCTCCACTGGTGATGAGGGTGTTGATGAGTAACTCGTGGCCGTATCGAGCGGCGATGTGGAGTGGAGTGTTACCGTCCTTATCCACACTGTCTATCTCCCCACCTACAGCATACACACACCATCATATACTTTATTATCCTAATCCACACTGTCTATCTCCCTACCTACAACATACACACACCATCATATACTTTATTATCCTTATCCACACTGTCTATCCCCCAACATACACACACCATCATATACTTTATTATCCTAATCCACACTATCTATCTCCCCACATACAACATACACACACCATCATATACTTTATTATCCTAATCCACACTGTCTATCCCCCACATACAACATACACAACATACACACACCATCATATACTTTATTATCCTAATCTACACTGTCTATCCCCCCACATACAACATACACAACATACACACACCATCATATACTTTATTATCCTAATCTACACTGTCTATCCCCCCACCTACAACATACACACACCATCATATACTTTATTATCCTAATCCACACTGTATCCCCCACATACAACATACACACACCATCATATACTTTATTATCCTAATCTACACTGTATATCCCCCACATACAACATACACACACCATCATATACTTTATTATCCTAATCCACACTGTCTATCCCCCACCTACAACATACACACACCATCATATACTTTATTATCCTAATCTACACTGTCTATCCCCCCACCTACAACATACACACACCATCATATACTTTATTATCCTAATCCACACTGTCTATCCCCCCACCTACAACATACACACACCATCATATACTTTATTATCCTAATCTACACTGTCTATCCCCCCACCTACAACATACACACACCATCATATACTTTATTATCCTAATCCACACTGTATCCCCCACATACAACATACACACACCATCATATACTTTATTATCCTAATCCACACTGTATCCCCCACATACAACATACACACACCATCATATACTTTATTATCCTAATCCACACTGTATCCCCCACATACAACATACACACACCATCATATACTTTATTATCCTTATCCACACTGTCTATCTCCCTACCTACAACATACACACACCATCATATACTTTATTATCCTAATCCACACTGTCTATCCCCCACATACAACATACACAAACCATCATATACTTTATTATCCTAATCCACACTGTCTATCCCCCACATACAACATACACACACCATCATATACTTTATTATCCTAATCCACACTGTCTATCTCCTCACATACAACATACACACACCATCATATACTTTATTATCCTAATCCACACTGTCTATCCCCCACATACAACATACACACACCATCATATACTTTATTATCCTAATCCACACTGTCTATCTCCTCACATACAACATACACACACCATCATATACTTTATTATCCTAATCCACACTGTCTATCTCCTCACATACAACATACACACACCATCATATACTTTATTATCCTAATCCACACTGTCTATCTCCTCACATACAGCATACACACACCATCATATACTTTATTATCCTAATCCACACTGTCTATCTCCCCACCTACAGCATACACACACCATCATATACTTTATTATCCTAATCCACACTGTCTATCCCCCACATACAACATACACACACCATCATATACTTTATTATCCTAATCCACACTGTCTATCTCCTCACATACAACATACACACACCATCATATACTTTATTATCCTAATCCACACTATCTCCTCACATACAACATACACACACCATCATATACTTTATTATCCTAATCCACACTGTCTATCTCCTCACATACAGCATACACACACCATCATATACTTTATTATCCTAATCTACACTGTATATCCCCCCACCTACAACATACACACACCATCATATACTTTATTATCCTTATCCACACTGTCTATCTCCCTACCTACAACATACACACACCATCATATACTTTATTATCCTAATCCACACTGTCTATCCCCCACATACAACATACACAAACCATAATATACTTTATTATCCTAATCCACACTGTCTATCCCCCACATACAACATACACACACCATCATATACTTTATTATCCTAATCCACACTGTCTATCTCCTCACATACAACATACACACACCATCATATACTTTATTATCCTAATCCACACTGTCTATCTCCTCACATACAACATACACACACCATCATATACTTTATTATCCTAATCCACACTGTCTATCTCCTCACATACAGCATACACACACCATCATATACTTTATTATCCTAATCTACACTGTATATCCCCCCACCTACAACATACACACACCATCATATACTTTATTATCCTTATCCACACTGTCTATCTCCCTACCTACAACATACACACACCATCATATACTTTATTATCCTAATCCACACTGTCTATCTCCCCACATACAACATACACACACCATCATATACTTTATTATCCTTATCCACACTGTCTATCCCCCACATACAACATACACAAACCATCATATACTTTATTATCCTAATCCACACTGTCTATCCCCCACATACAACATACACAAACCATCATATACTTTATTATCCTAATCCACACTGTCTATCTCCTCACATACAGCATACACACACCATCATATACTTTATTATCCTAATCTACACTGTCTATCCCCCACATACAACATACACAAACCATCATATACTTTATTATCCTAATCCACACTGTCTATCCCCCACATACAACATACACACACCATCATATACTTTATTATCCTAATCCACACTGTCTATCTCCTCACATACAACATACACACACCATCATATACTTTATTATCCTAATCCACACTGTCTATCTCCTCACATACAGCATACACACACCATCATATACTTTATTATCCTAATCCACACTGTATCCCCCACATACAACATACACACACCATCATATACTTTATTATCCTAATCCACACTGTCTATCTCCCTACCTACAACATACACACACCATCATATACTTTATTATCCTAATCCACACTGTCTATCCCCCACATACAACATACACACACCATCATATACTTTATTATCCTAATCCACACTGTCTATCTCCTCACATACAACATACACACACCATCATATACTTTATTATCCTAATCTACACTGTCTATCCCCCAACCTACAAAATACATACATCATCTCACACCAACTCAACATTTACACAACACAGCATTTTACATAGTATCCACTTACACAGCTGGATACTGAAACAATTCAGGTTAAGTACCTTTGCCCAAAGGTACAACGGCAGAGTCCTACCAGAAAATTGAACCTGCAACCTTTGGGTTACAAGCACAGTCCCTACCCATTTTACAACACTGTCACCCAGGCATACGCTAAGCCAGCGGCCTCACCATTCTGGATGAGAGTCTGTGATCGAGTGAAGCGTCCGTGGACCGCAGTCATGTGGAGAGGGCTTTTACCGTCTCGACTCTGCGAGAGAGACAGAGAGACAGAGGTTATGATGTTATTGCTGTTTTTTTTGTTGCATTGTTTATGATTAATTGTTGATATCATTACGCTTTGGAAACATGTATTTTTTAATATGTCATGCCAATAAAGCATTTGAATTTGAAATTTGACTTTGAAAGAGAGAAAAAGAAAGAGAAAATTGAGAATCTGGTTGATAATTTAGAGATGTAAAAAAGACAAAATAGAGACTTTTGAGAGACAGAAATATATGGGTAAACTGTGATGGATCAGAACCAGACCACCACATCGACGACAGGCAGATACAAAGAGTCGGAGGCCAACGATGGCACAGTTGGCCCACCTGCACGTTGACGTCGGCGCCGTTGTTGACCAGGAACTCGAGACAGAGGGCGCCGTGCGTAGAGGCGGCAGCGAAGTGCAGCGGGGTGAAGCCCTTGTTGTTGGGTTGGCTAACGTTGGCGCCATAGTCAATCAGCTCATTCACAACCGCGTCCTGCCCATTAAAACATGCCACGTGCAGAGCGGTGTTCCCAAAGGCATTGGCCTCATCGATCTGTGTGTGAGCACAGAGAAACACACACACACACAGGCACACACACGCGCACACACACACACGCGCACGCACGCATGCACGCACGCACGCACGCACGCACGCACGCGCACACACACACACACACACACAGGTACGCATGCACGCACACACACACACACACGCACACACACACACACAGCAAGGTAAAATTGTGTCAGTTACCTCCAATATATCAGTCCGATATATTGTGTTTACATATATCATGTAAACACATTACATTACATTACATTATAGGCATTTAGCAGACGCTCTTATCCAGAGCGACTTACACAGCATTTTTTTATTTATAGTATCCAATCCATTGATATATACTGACAATGCAGGTGAGTACCTTGCTCAAAGGGTACAACGGCAGTGTCCGACCTGGGAATCGAACCTGCAACCTTTCGGTTACAAACCCAGTTCCTTAACCATTATACCACACTGCCGCCCTATGAGGGCACAATGAGAAAACAGTGCAAACATGCCAGTATATATGTATATAAAGCCCTGTGTATATCTATATAAAGCCCTGTGTATATGAATGTAAAGCCCTGTGTATATCTATATAAAGCCCTGTGTATATGTATGTAAAGCCCTGTGTATATGTATGTAAAGCCCAGTATATATCTATATAAAGCCCTGTGTATATGTATGTAGGATATATGAAAGGACCTGTATTTACCAGCATACACATGTGTACTGCGTGTGATTGGCTCAGTACCTCCACTGACAGGTTGAGAAGGTGCTTCACCACGGCGATCTGCCCATTGGAGGCGGCAGCATGGAGGGGCGTGTACCCACGCTTGTCCTTACAGCTAATCTCCGCCCCCTGACTGACCAGCAGACAAACCACGTCCAGGTGACCTGCAGGAACACACAGGGGGGCGGAGCCCAGAATGACTTCCTTCCTACATCCATCCCCCCGTATCCCACCCCACACCCACCCAAAATCAGGAACTCCAAGCCCATAAAACCTCCAAAATCCTCAGAGCAAACGTGTAGTGACAGCATCCTGCGGCTCAAACAACACCAAAATAATACTTTACAGATTACACACTGTGTTTCCAGCTGCTCTGCTTTCAACAGAGTATTCATGACACTGTGTGTGTGTGTGTGTGTGTGTGTGTGTGTGTGTGTGTGTGTGTGCGCTTATGCTGTGTGAATAAAATCATTTATATATAAGTCACTGGCTCATACTCATATAACTCACTGGCTCACACTCATACGCATACGCATATATACTCATCTCCAAACGACACGCTAAGAGACACGTGAAGAGGTCATAGAATACAATAACTTTATCCATCTATTCATTGATGTATGTATGTATTTGTTATGAAGATGGCGCCAGTCTCACCCATGTAAGAGGCCCAATGCAGCGCCCGCCCGTCCTTCTTGTCAAAGGCATTGATGTTGGCCCCCTTGGCCAGGAGCAGGTTCACCATCTGGGACAGAGACAGAGTCACAGAGAGTCTGTGAAAGCACACGGTCAGCACTGCCTCGCTGTGTGAGTGCGAGTCAGTGTAACAGTGAGTTATATGAGTATGAGTGCGAGTCAGTGTATCAGTGAGTTATATGAGTATAAGTGTGAGTCAGTGTATCAGTGAGTTATATGAGTATGAATGTGAGTCAGTGTATCAGAGAGTTATATGAGTATGATTGTGAGTCAGGGTAACAGTGATTTATGTGAGTCAGTGTATCAGAGAGTTATATGAGTATGATTGTGAGTCAGGGTATCAGTGCATTATATGAGTATGAGTGTGAGTCAGTGTATCAGTGATTTATATGAGTATGATTGTGAGTTAGTGTATTGGTGAATTATATGACCATGAGTGCAAGTCAGTGAATCAGTGAGTTATAGAAGTAAGAGTGTGAGTCAGTGTATAGGAGTATGAGTGTGATTCAGTGTATCAGTGAGTTATAGAAGTACGAGTGTGAGTCAGTGCATGAGTGAGTTATAGGAGTACGAGTGTGAGTCAGTGAATCAGTGAGTTATAGGAGTACGAGTGTGAGTCAGTGTATCAGTGAGTTATAGGAGTACGAGTGTGAGTCAGTGCATCAGTGAGTTATAGAAGTACGAGTGTGAGTCAGTACATCAGTGAGTTATAGGAGTACGAGTGTGAGTCAGTGTATCAGGGCGTGTAACAGAGTGCAGTACCTCAGTGTGCCCATTGAGGGCGGCGTGGTGCAGGGAGGTACGCCCTCCCCGGTCGGACACGTTGACGCTGCTCAGCAGCGGGATGATGACCTCAGCGCAGCGCAGGGCTTTGTTAGCGCTCGCCACGTGCAGCGGCGTCTGCCAGTTCTTATCACGCGCGTTAACATCAGCAGAGTGGCGGATCAACACCCGCACTGCCTCCTATGACACAGAACATGCCACACATGCGTGAGACATGGGTACACGAACATACTGGACACACACACTTCAAAAGGGTATGATACACACACACCTTTACCGAATGCAATTTCAACATGACTCACATGGAAAAATAATTTCACGACTACTACTCTATTATCAAATACATCATAATTTCAATATTAATATATAAAGAAACATCCTTTAGGATGTGCTTGGCGTGTGCTTGGCATGTAGAGCGCCGATGCTGCCCACCTCACTTCGAGATGCCACAGCCCGGTGGAGAGGGGTCAGCCACATGTTGTCTTTGGCATTGACACGGGCCCCTACACAGCAATACAGAGAAATGCATTTTTAAATAAATATAATAGGATTTTTAAAAATGAATATAGTTAATAATACAGTTATTACCACAGATCAGACCTCCTCAGAGAAGCACGTTTCTCACTTGTGCTATTGTAAACATTTAGGGCAGAGGCGCTCAATCAAGTTTTATAGTATATAGTTCATTTAAAGCTATTTAAACTACTTAAGTTACTGACACACCTGAGCACACAAAGTCAGGCCATTCCCTGACTAACTTAAGACTTAAAATGAACTTACAAACAGCCGAGGCAGATACTGCCCTGTGTCAGGCTGATATAGAGTATATACTGCCCTGTGCCAGGCTGATATAGAGTATATACTGCCCTGTGCCAGGCTGATATAGAGTATATACTGCCCTGTGCCAGGCTGATATAGAGTATATACTGCCCTGTGCTAGGCTGATATAGAGTATATACTGCCCTGTGCCAGGCTGATATAGAGTATATACTGCCCTGTGCTAGGCTGATATAGAGTATATACTGCCCTGTGCCAGGCTGATATAGAGTATATACTGCCCTGTGCCAGGCTGATATAGAGTATATACTGCCCTGTGCCAGGCTGATATAGAGTATATACTGCCCTGTGCCAGGCTGATATAGAGTATATACTGCCCTGTGCCAGGCTGATATAGAGTATATACTGCCCTGTGCCAGGCTGATATAGAGTATATACTGCCCTGTGCCAGGCTGATATAGAGTATATACTGCCCTGTGTCAGGCTGATATAGAGTATATACTGCCCTGTGCCAGGCTGATATAGAGTATATACTGCCCTGTGCCAGGCTGATATAGAGTATATACTGCCCTGTGCCAGGCTGATATAGAGTATATACTGCCCTGTGTCAGGCTGATATAGAGTATATACTGCCCTGTGTCAGGCTGATATAGAGTATATACTGCCCTGTGCCAGGCTGATATAGAGTATATACTGCCCTGTGGACCTGCATGGGAAAGAGAGGGGAAGAGCGCACCGGAGAGAATGAGCAGCTCTGTGATCTCAGCATCACCAAGGAAACCTGCAGCATGCAGAGGAGTGCGCTTCTCTGCATCCTGAGAGAGAGAGAGGGAGAGAGAGAGAGAGAGAGAGAGGGAGAGAGGGGGAGAGAGAGGGGGAGAGAGGGAGAGAGAGGGGGAGAGAGAGAGAGGGAGAGAGAGGGAGAGAGAGGGGGGGAGAGAGAGAGAGGAGAGGGAGAGAGAGAGAGAGAGAAAGAGGGAGATAGGGGGGAGAGGGAGAGAGGGGGGGAGAGAGAGAGAGGAGAGAAAGAGGGGGGAGACAGTGAGTCACAACTGGGCACAGATATACATCAACCCACAAGATAATCACAAAAACGTGTTTTAAGAAAAAATATATCCAAGAGTGATTTTATGATTTTGAAAATCAACAAATAAGTGCCTAGGAAATCGGTCAAATGAATATCTCATTTGCATTTCAGATCTTTTAAATTCTGCTTATTTATCAGTATTGTAAAATTCATGTAAAAACAAGTATTTTAAATGAACAGAATTTAACTGATTTAATTTTGAGAGCGGAGCTAAAGATAGTAAACAAGTGAGAGATGGATAAAGAAAAAGAAGCTTTTCTATATTCAGTATTTTATTATCTATGTCAGCTCAGCCATCTTACTCAGTGTTTCCTGCACTCTCCATGCGCTTAATGCACTCTCCATGCGCTTAATGCGTCTCCATGCGTCTCTGCATACCATGCGAGTCTCCGGGGATTCAGCAAGTAAAGAAACATGGAGCCCATTGGGATATTGAGAATGTGCGAGAGGCAGTAACAGCAAAGGCTGATGGGATAGGCTGAAGAGTTTTTAGAGGTGTCAATGTTTTTTATTTTTGTTTTTTTTTATTTTATTTAATCGACAGTAAAAGTCAATTGTATATTTTAAGTATCTCCCCAAACTAGTTACATTCATATGAAATGTATTTCAGAATTAAACTCTAACACTTCCCCTCTCAGTCGTGCCAGGCTAGTTTGAGTCACTCTGCTGGGCACAAATAGCACATACATCACCTCTGCAACCCACCAAACTTTTTATTTATTTTTTTAAAGGTGTTGCTAACAACTGAAAAAATATGATCTTTTGGCCAATGTGGTCCTGGGCTCACTAATTGAAAGGGTACAGAGACACCCCAAAATCCATCGCACAGCTCCAGGGCCTTTTCAGATATAAAATATAGTATCCGCTCAGCACAGTCATGAGTCTGCATTCCTGCACACAGCTGACGAGAGCAGGGAAGTGAGTTTGTGGGCGAGCACGAAACCAAACGAACGTTGACGTTGGAACGCCGGGCGATGGGGGTGAATAGAGCTCTTACCAGCGTGTTGATGTCCTCGGATTTATAGATGAGCATGCGTATCTCCTCAGGGTCTCCGTGAAATATGGCCTGGATGAGAGGAGGCTGGGGGAGCGGGCGGCACAGTCCACGGTCAGACACACACAGGGATCGCCATCGCAAAGCATTTAACATTCAAATTATCTACGGCTCCCAAGGTCACACATTCAAATGTGCTGAACCCACTTTCCCCGCCCACCCACGCCCAACACTGCGTGAGACTTCCTGTCCAAACAGAGCGCTACAAAGAGATGTGTGTTCACCTCAGCCAGGCAAATTAAATTAGTAAATTTATCATTTTACTCTGGATTTTTATGCTCTCCTTCATAAATATTCATAAAAAGCTCAAATAAATTTTCTTCCTTTTTTTTTGTCTTTGTTAATTGTGATCTCGTCATCAAACTTTTATACAATTGAATATTTGCTCTCATATCTTCCACTAACAGGACTGCCAGTTTCCCCACTCAATGGTAAGTACAACCAATACTGACCATCTCTCTCACTCAATAACGAAAGGCAGATGTTGAAACTCGATCTCATGTGATGGCAAATGCAGCATCCACCATCGCCCTGCTGTTAAATCACTGATTCCGCCACCTCAGCCCTGATCAATAATGAATAAACACCATCCTCTCTCTTCCTGGAAAAAACACAGTACTGTCTCTCTCTCCCTACGTCCATCCTGTTTACATATTACATTAAAAACAAGCACCATTTCTCAGTTCTCTAGCCTGAGGCATCACGGCCGATCGTGTCACACAAAGGTCACATAAAGGTAATATTTGTTGATGAGGTTTAAACAGCTGCTCCCGCCCGATTGTCCTTCCTCCCACGGCCTTACGGGAGAGCGACTGCATCACCGGCGATTAGCGCGTGGACTGAGGCGACGCTCGTCGTGGGTCGAGTCAATTTCACACACTATTCAAACTGTTTTGAGGTTGTTTTTTTTCCCCAAAAGGTATCAACCGTTCCGACCAAAAGGCAAATGCACTGTGGTGATACCACTCCTTGAGGAAGTTACAGACAAAGAATAATGTTCTGGTGTAGCCACCTGTGACCTTAATGGACACAATATCTAGTCTAGCCAGCCCCCTGTACATCTCCATAGAGGCCCAAACATATTGCCACAAAGTATCCACATGCCAGGGTCTCAAATTAGCACCAGTCACCAGCCAAACGCTGCTAAAATTTTGATTGTGGCTGGTAAGGTTTTCCACTCTAGCAGCTACTCTGACAGGTGACTGGCCAGGTTGTTTTGTATTATAAACGATAATGTAACTGGTAAAACGTGAAAATGTCTGGTGACTTTCAGAATCCACAAGGCACTCTGGCCAGTAGGTGAAAAAAGTAAATTTCATTCCCTGCTACACGCCAATCACCACGGCAGCAGACCATGTGTAGAGGCTGCCAGTCAGAATCAGATACAAAATGTTGTCTGTTCAGACAGGAAATTATCAGCTCATAGTTTAACAGGGTTAGGGTTTAAACATGGTCACCATTTCCAGTTCCTCTGAAGGGACTGGACTTCTCTCAGGAGACGGGCGTAAAAGAGGACAGACATACATCACCTCTGCAACAGACCTGACAACTTCCTGCCCCTCCCTTCGCCCCTACCCCCTACCTCTCTTTTTCCTCTCTCTCTCTCTCTCTCGCTCTCTTTCTGTTCTTCTCCGAAGTGACAAGAGGAAGCCCAAACTACGTTTTCACTTCCTCTTAGAGAGGAACAGACACACATGCACGCACGCATCCTCACACACATGTGCACGCACACGCACACGCACACACAGGTAGCAGTGACTCATCTCTGCCTATAAGTTGCAGTTTGACTGGGCCTCGCTCTCCCATGCTGATACAGTGAGAATGCACTTGCTCTATATGCCCATATTTGCTCAGTAATGATCCAGGAGACGTGCAGTTCGCCGCTACCTCAGCCAAGCTGCTGCTCAGCTTATTATAAGACCGATTAATGTCAACAGGCAGAATAGTGCTGCCCCACACAACAGGAATTGATCAGTGGCTGTCTTTTTGATTTTTTTTTACATGTTTCTCAGACTAAAACATTTGTGTTTGACCTCTTATCTATTTAAAGAGGAAGTTCCACAAATGCAGACCCCTTTAGCAATAAATATCCTTTGGGGATAAGAGAGGGGAAGCATGAATCACGTACTATAGGAAGACCAGTAAAACTAGCGTGCATGTCAGTGATGCTGTTGCAATGTCACAGAAATGTTGCATGCTAGCTGGAAGAGCTTCACATTGTCTCTAGTATGCCCTGCTTTCACTCACACACTCTCACACACTCTCACACACTCTCACTCACACACACTCACACACACTCACACACACTCTCACACTCACACACTCACTCTCACACACTCTCACACTCTCACACACACTCACACTCTCACACTCACACACACTCTCACACACACACTCACACTCTCACTCTCACACACACACACTCACACACTCACACTCTCACACACTCACACTCTCACACACTCACACACTCACACACTCACACACTCACACACTCACACACTCACACACTCACACTCTCACACACTCACACACACTCACACACTCACACTCTCACACACTCACACACACTCACACACTCACACTCTCACACACTCACACACTCACACACTCACACTCTCACACTCACACACTCACACACTCACACACTCACACACTCACACTCTCACACACTCACAAGTGCAAGAACCAATGTAGGATGCCTAAAAAGACTGGGACCCCACCACCCACCCCGCCCAGGAAGCTTAAACTTTACCGCAAATTGATATTTCAGTGAAAGCCAATGATTGATCCTGGGCTGCTGGGCATATCTCTAAATCACCCATGAAGCACGTACAGGAAAGAAAAATGAAAAGTTTGGAATGGCTGTTACAGTCCCCAGACTCGAGTATTACTAACAGTCTGTCGGGAGACCCCAAACACACAGTGCACGCAAGGACAGCTATGAATATTCCTGAGCTAGAGGAATTCTGTCAGGAACAGTGGGACAAAGTTCCAAAAGCAAGAACAGAAATACTTGGCCGGCTACAGGAAATGTTTGGAAGTTGTGATCCAGCAAAGGAGGTGTTAGTTTAAGTACTAACTGACAGGTTTCCAAACTTTTGCACACACCGTGTTCACTTTATTAGTTTCATCTGTAATAAATGCAAATAAATAGCTATCATGCATAAAACTTACGAGATTCATTGTAACACGCATTTTTACCTGGGGGGGGGGGGGGGGTGCCACACTTGCATTCAGCTGTAAGAACACCCGCAGGCATTTCAACACACAAATGTCCACATACAATCACACATTCTGGTATACACACAGGTATTATCATACACAAATGCACACACAGACACACACACAACAGGGAAACACAGGCATACTAACACACATAACCACACACAGACACGCGCGCGCACACACACACACACACACAAACACAAATACACACACACACAACACAGAGGCAGTGGCACCAGGACAGTGGAGTTAGCCAGTCAGAAGACAGGCCATTTTGAATGAGGACATTCCCCCAACGCTACACTACTTCTCACTGTCAAACAAACCCTTCAAACACTGAGCCCATTGTTACTACACACAACACTCTGCCCCCCCTCGTCCCTCCTTCCCCCACTCTCGCAGCCTATGACTGATGCAAAGGCCCCTTTTCCCCCAATAGGGCGGCAGCACCCTCCCAAGCAGCCAACCAGCACAGAGTAAGATCCGCCTCCCCAAAGCTACAGCCAATCTTTAGCTTCCTCAGGGGCCAATGAAATGCTGCACATTCCAGCAACATTCTTACAAGGCCTGTTCCTTCCTCTCTGGACTTTCTGGCTTGTCTTCATCCGATAATCACCATTTTCATTCCTCAAACACAGAATCTCAACTAGTGGTGGCCTGACCTATTCTTCCAGGCTTGCAAGGTGAATATTTGGCTACCGTAGTCCCTACAAGTCAGGTGCAGGGCTGTGTCTCTGTGTTGGTCGGCTCTGACTAACTCTCCACATTCATAATCTGGAAAATAAGAAGCTGCTGGTGTGCTACTATAAATTAATTGGAAAATCAAAATTAATTTAACTTTCTGCATGTGACCATGTTCTCTCAGGTTTTCTGTGTGTGTGTGTGTGTGTGTGTGTGTGTGTGTGTGTGTGTGTGTGTGTGTGTGTGTGTGTGTGTGTGTGTGTGTGTGCGTGTGCGTGCGCGCGTGCGTTCAAGGTTTTTTACTGAGGTAGCAATCTCAACACAGGAAATACGGCTTTAAAAATAAGAATGAAAAAAAAGCAGGAAGGACACATACATCACCGAGACTCACAAACTCTCTCTCACACACACACACACACACACACACACACACACACACACACTCTCTTTCTGTGTCTGTGAAGTCTTCAGCTAAGTGTCCACAGGGACTGAGAAGAGTAGGGAGAACGAGAAAGAGAGCGAGAGAGCGAGAGAGAAAGATGTGAAGACCAAAGAACTTCCTGTTCCTTTCCTCTTTGGCTCATAGCACATATTGCACCAGAATGGACACAAGCGCACAGTTCCATACGCTCTCTGCTCTGGTTCAAACACACAACACAATGGTATCCGCTTCCTGACCGTGAAACGGGCGCAGAAAAGGCACGCGCACACGTGCGTGTCACGCTTGCCGTGCAGAAAGCCCAGCGGATACACTGATACCGACCCATCATCTCAAGCGTAGCCGCTCTCCCTCACGCGCACGCACGCACGCACGCACACGCACGCACGCACGCACTACCGCCAAGTGACAGCCATACTTTTTCTCATGCTCTCTGACCCTTTCAGACATGTTACGCTTCCTGTTCCCGTTGTCTCTAGCCATCGCCCGACGGTCTCCTTCCCCTGTATGCTGAGGAGCCGAACAGCACACGCAGCGCACCGAGATGCTACTCAAAAACAAAGACCTCCTCACTTCCTTTAGGCTGCTGATAAAGACCACACACACACACACGCTCTTCAGTGAAACACGCAGAGGCGCAGCGGGAAATATGGAGAGCACCAACAGTGATGGATAATCCCAGAAAAAGAGGCGGAAGGACCAAAGGAAGGACAACAAATCCTTTTCTTTAGGACTATTTTTTTTTTGGGTGGGGAGGAAGGAGGGGCACTAACGGTATAACCCAATACAATATGATAATATTGGGGGGGAATATTTGATGGTTTCCGAAATTTGGGTGCGGACTTGTCCACCCCAGGAAACTATATCCATGGGAAGGATAGGTGAGGACTAAGGACGATAGGGTCGTTCTCTGGCGAAAATGATGTCGCCAAGCTTAGATTAGCTAAACCACACAAATAACCACATTGCTCAAGGGTACAACGGCAGTGTCCTGTCTGGGAACTGAACCTGCAACCTTTCAGTTCTGCCCCCAACATGTGTACAATCGAGAGCAGAGGACCACTGTGTAATTGCTAAGTTGTTATGCCTTTTGGGGGGAAAAGGCAAGATCGATGCAAGGCTTTTGTGGCATAGGCCAAACATCTACATTAAGTGCTTAGGCTACATTATCCCCACAGGAAAGACTTTTCTGACAAGAGATGAGTGGTGGTGGTTATTTTAAAATTATTTTTCAAGATTAATAATTTATTAAAATGAATACAACCAATTTTTCACCATTTTGTGTGTGCGCGCGTTCCGTTCGGATAAGCAGTGTTTGTTGGTGAGGAAGAGTGCAGGAAGTTGTTCAAGTTTTGGCCGCGTGCAACCCCCGCCTCTCCTCGTTCTCTGGCCGCGCGCTATCGCTAAAATCGAAAAATTAACACTGTCAACAAAAACCAACGACTCAAAACAATAATTTAGTTTAGTTACACAGCTTCAGAGTGACGTCCCTTAAAACTGGAGCTAATGTAACACGTCCACTTAACAGTAAAACGGTTCTGCTATTTGATAAAAATGACGGCAAAACAACCTGGTGTTCGCTCTTCATAATAAGCACCTATTTTCTGTTGTTGACAGGGTTACTCCGGACAAACTAAGCAGACAATATTGCAGCCTGTATCTTCAACTTAGCAAGATTTTTAAAAAATCATATAAACAACGTGTAGTACTGACAATGCATTGCAGCTAGCCTATTCCGTGCAGTCAAAAATAAATCCTGTAAAGAGGAGAGAAACAATACTTGCTAATAAAAGTCTGACCGCAACTGTGATAACTAATACTGCTAGCTGATCATTTTTGGCGCTGGGATGGCGGTGCATCACTGTGTACGTCTGTCCGACCACTGACACAATGTCAGAGTTGCATTGAAACAGAGACAAGAGAAAATAAGGCG
Source organism: Ilyophis sp. 1 JC-2022 (assembly GCA_022702515.1). Classification (NCBI taxonomy): domain Eukaryota; kingdom Metazoa; phylum Chordata; class Actinopteri; order Anguilliformes; family Synaphobranchidae; genus Ilyophis; species Ilyophis sp. 1 JC-2022. The sequence continues at coordinate 105,651,353 of CM040397.1, read as the reverse complement.
AAAACAGAACGAGAGACGGAAACAGAGCTTCAGCAGACGGTCGCAATAACCCGGAATCTGCTGTCCTCGTTTCAAAACGGTGCACGGAACAAAGCACGGAATTTAAAATACAACAAAAAAAGGAAAAGCTCGCAACACAATCTCCTAACAATCCATACGTCACATCGCAGTTACGCTGCGTGTAAAACCAAATGTCTCAAATAACGGAATGGATCACTACACCAGGCAGCATAAAAAAAGCGATTCCTGCTCTTGAGAGCTTAGCTAGCTGTGTGAATTCTTGTTTTTTTCTTATCAATTATGTAACGTAACACATGCAAAAAATCACAGACGGCCCACACCCCTCAAAATGCACCATCTCCTTTCAGTGTGTTCCTTGGGTCTAAAGGCAAGCCTAAATTAGCTAGCTAACCCGTTACTGTTTGCAGCTTTCTTGCACAAACCTTACCTGGTCGATGAGTTTTAGAACAGCCATATCGCGGTCAGCTTAAATGGCACATCCAAGCTCCAAGATCTTATCACGCAAAAATAAAAAACACATAAAATAATTGCCTGCTTGCAGGCCAGTGTGTATATGAAATATTGTATTATTGACGTTAGCGCCTAAACGGTTCTGAAATAAGTATTCCGTGTATTGAGCTAGCCAGTTATTTATGCTGATGCGAAGCAGATATTCTGGGCCCGGGCTGTATCCTCAGCCTCAGCCGGCTTTACAGACGCTATCTGCGGCAGGCGAGATTCGCGGTAGCCGCCGGGCGAGGAGGGGGGAGGAGGAGGGGATGGAGGGAACGTTGCTCCGGCTGGTGTAAACAGTCCACATTTACAGCAGTCTCACCCGGAGTCCCTCGCTCGCTCCGCCGTACACTCGCACATAAATACACTCCCTCCTCTCAGGGTCCGTAGGTCTTCCTGTGCGTGTGCGTGTGCGCGATACGGGTGCACAGGCTTGCAGATCGTACAGGAAGTTCATGCCTCTCTCTCTCTCTCCTCCACTCAGCTGCACGGTCTTCCAGAGTCATCGCCGACTGTCAGACCGGCTGACATCGAGCGCGCCCTCGCTTTTCCGCCCTCCTGTGGCCAGAGGGGCGAATAACATCGTCAACACGGCTTCGACATCCAGGACAGGTGTGTGACCGGACCAATTTGACACCATTTCAGACAACTGTTATGATCTTTTATAACCCCAAATATGGGATTGTCAGCCCCCCTCAGTGAAAAACAAAAACAGTGCTTTTAGTGGTTAAATTATATTCTAATTCCTCATTGTTTTAAAATGATATAAGGGCAGGGTGTTTAACATTTGAGTTTCTCACCCTGCTTGACACAATGACTGACAGTCTTCTCACGAACGTATTTTTGCGCCATCAGCAGTTTAATTTCATGCACGTGGATGCAGTCACGGGATCGGGGAACTCGGCAGATTGCTGCATTCCTACGTTTATTGTGTTTTTTGCGATAGAAAACAGGAAGGCTCCGGCTGTAGTGTACTTCCGTCTCGTGGAACTACGGAGGCACAAGTGCAGATATGGCTGCTCAGAGGTCATTGTTAGAGCCTGAAAATGAGCAGCAAGGCAGTGGCTTGTAATGCAACATTATTTCACAATGTGACAAACATGGGGAGTAGAAGGTCTGGGCCAATCAGAGGAGAATATATAGAAAACTACCCCCTTTTTTTGTATTATTGACCTCAAACAGAGTCTAACAGATGTGTTTGTTAGGCAGACTTTCATAACCAAACCCCCAGGGGTGTAATTTCCTGTGTGAGAGACTGAGAGTGGCTGAGATGATCTGAAATCCTCAATACTCTGCTCTCCCTCCTGTGCCACTGGCAGGGCAGTACGTGTTCTGGCCGTACAGACCGGCTGACGAATCTACGCCGTGAGGTCACACTTCCTGTACTGGCACACTTCCTCATTGAGGGGCAGGTTTTTAAGGAAACAACGCTTCGTAAACCTTCCATCACGGTGCTCAAACACAGACCTAGCAAAATGACTTTTAACTCACTAGAGAAACACTCACGGTTAACTCAAAGAGCTCCCAAGCGAAGATCGAAAGACCCTGAAAAAACTGGGTCAATGCGTGCGAGGAGTTTATGCTGAACCGAGGAAAATCAGATTGAATGGATCCTTGAAGAAAGCAAGTTTCCACTGTCCTGGGGGGGTGTGTGTATGTGTGTGTGTGTGTGTGTGTGCGCGGGGTGGGGGCGGACACGGCTGAGCATGTTTGCTTGCTGCAGTCTCCTCTGACAGATTAGACTGGGCGGCATCGTTCCACAGATTCATGGCGGCTTTGTCTCAGTCCAGAGAGGGAAGGAGAACGGCGGTATTGACCGTCTCAGTGCTGGGTTTAGATTCTGTGCTTGCTGAATCATGGCTGTACCTTCTGTGCCATCTTGACTGGATAAATCCAGTGACCCATACAGCCCCCCTCTCCAAAACACACACACTTTCCTTGAGGGTTGCTTGGGACTTGTAGGCTATCTATCCGGCACACAACCAAAACTCCCATCTTTTATAGTCAGGGAGGGTCTTTCCCCAACTCCTGATCCATCCTTGCCGATCTTCACACCACAGCTTTGTGCAAATGTCCGACGGCGCCCCAGGTTGGTACTTTGGGTGCATTAGGAACATGGAGGAGTTATCTAACCACAGTCCTGTGCTTAAGCTTTTTCTTCGCTGTGCGTGAACATTATAGTTGGTTCCGCTAATCAGTGGTGTCATGCAAAGGATGAGTCTTCGCTTAATGGCGTCCAGTTGAATTCCTTGAAGAAGGGGTGCTCTGTGTGCATGGACAGCCTGCCGACGTGGCCCTTCAATGATGTGAACACAAATATGTAACGTGAGCGCCATCGTTGACTAACATCAGGCCGTGTTGGCCATGCGGGCTTCGGGCAGTTTTTCCAGTTTGACAAAAACTGACAGTAAAGGAGACTGAAGATAAGTGAGAGTTCCAGCACAAAATAAATCACCCAGGTGGGTGCTACACTTCGGCAATTTCTCATCCATTAAAATCCTAATAAAATATTTGAAAAATTGCTCCCTTGCCTGGAGGCTACCCCACCTTGAAAACAAGCGTTTCTCAACCCTTCACATGAAACATTCTCATTTAGGTTTAAGGAAAAACTCAACACTCAACTGGACTCTGGCAATTCATACAATTCATCAAGTTCTGTGGGGGAACAAGAATGAAAACTAAAGGCACAAAAAAATAGTGGGTCTCAAGGTTGAGGGTAGCGAGGTGCTGTTTGTATAGCGGACCCTTAATCCCCACCAAGCCCGGTCCAAACATGCATTCCCCCGCCCCCCCCCCTCGCTCCATCCAGACGTACAACAAAGGGCCCGGCTCCACGGCGAGAGGACGCCCGCTTGTTTTCCATTCTCTCTTCAGCTTATTTTGTCTTGGCGGGAAGTAGGAAGCGATAAAATAAGATGAGGTAACCTAGAGATCAGAGCGCTCCTTTCTACGGGGTTCAAGCGGTTAAGAGGCGCACGCACGTCTCTCCCCGCGGCGGTTTGCACGATCATCGACCGTAACCTTACGCACGCAACTAGGCCCTTATTTTTGTTGTCTTTGTCCGTTTCACAGGGTATACGCCATTAAGGGAGATGGAGATGGGAGTTTGCCTTCTTTTGCAAACACAACCAACTTTATAACGCTGTGCCCACTTAGTGAGGTCCGCAACTCCCAAGAATGGACCGCAACCTTCCATCTTCAAATATGCTCACTTTGCTCAAAATGTATGTGTTTCAACATATAGTCTTATGGTCATAAAAACATGAGTTTACCTCACCCTTGCCAACAAGACCCTGTCGAAACACGTCAGTTTGTATAAATAAAGTGAGTGTATTTGAAGATACAATGTTGCAATCCAATCGTGGGAGTTGCTGTCCTTACTAAGTGGGAAAGACATGATATCTGGATTTTTCTGATAAGCACCCCTATCCAAAGGAAAGCCAGTTTGTTTACGCTCTTTAAAAAAAAAGAAAACGACCTTTCTAGAGGACCCAGAGAAGTCCGATGCTTGTTCACTTTTTTTTTTTTCCCCCAAATGGGCAGGAAGTGATATTCACACCTGAGATTACGATCGTACGCTTCTGAACGTGGAATGTTGGACAGGTGTGAACACAGTTTGAACAACTTTAAAAAAAGGAAAAAAGAAAAAGAAATTAGCCTTGAGCAGGATGAACCATCAGCATTTGAAACCATTTGCAACAAAAAGTCAAGGATGGTTTTTGCTTTTAATTTTGCAGAGAAAAGCATGTTCTCTCTGTAAAGAGAAAAATATCCTCGCAAGACGAATCTGAGGTAATGATGTGGACAAGCAGCGGCCCAGGGAGGGGATCAGCAGGAATGCAAGTCCGCTACGGAATGTGCCTTACCCACCAACACCTGTTTTTCTACAAAATGTTTAAAAAAAGGACTTGAGACCTTCAAAGAAAACTATTTAGGTTTTCAAGGAGTCATTTGTAAACACATGATCATATCATGGAAACTTGTAAAAATCGAAGCCTTTTTTGTGGTTAATTCTGTCCCTCACATAGAGATTGATCTGTTCGTCAGAGATTGCATTATTTGGGAAAACCAATATCATCAAATTTCCAGTATAGAATTTTGTAATGATAGATATTAAAGGAAAAGCATTTCATAAAACCAACAGAAAACTGAGCACAATTAATTCAACCTATATATATAGTGAGCACCATAATTCATTGGACACGACAGTGACACATTTTTAGTTTTTTTCTGTGCTCGAGCAGAGTTTGAAAAGATACAATGACAATGAGGTTGAAGTGCAGACTGTCAGCTTTACTTTGAGGGTATTATCATCCATATATATACATTATATAGTATATTCATTTCATAACTTGAAGGGTTTCTTCTCCTGACTTATTTTTCCATAGAGTACAATTAGAAAATGTGTCAGGAGAAACAACTCTAATGTGATCCATCCATATCTACTGCACATCTGGCAGCAGTGATGGTTTGAGGCTCGTTTGATACCTCAGACCCTTGATCACTTATAGCCATTTTACCAACCATGTATTCCATACTGCTCCAGCATAATTTACGGCTAAATCTAGTCCCACCCCCCAATTCCCAAAGATCCATTCAAATGCAGAGAAGTTATAGTATCGCATGTAAGAGTACCTGAAAATAAGATCAAGGGTATTTTGATATTGTTGGGTCACAGACATCAGGAAGGGCAAAGAATACAAAATTATTACTCTAAACTGTTATAAACTGTCAAATATTTGTAATGCCCAAAAATGGGGGGGGGGGGGGGACGGCGACGACTATGTACAAAAGGTTCTATAATTTCTAAACGGTTCATCCGATATGGATGAAAATACCCTCAAAGTAAAGCTGACAGTCTGGACTTCAACCTCATTGTCATTGAATCCTTTCAAACTCAAATTGCCAGAGTACAGAACCAAAATAACAAATGTGTCACTGTCCAATGAATTATGGTGCTCACTGTATACAGTGGTGCTCGAAAGTATTCATACCCCTTCACTTTTTGCACACTGTATTGTAGATTTAATTATAAATTGATAAAATTGCCATTTTTGCCAATCAATCTACACTCAATAACCCATGACAGTGAAAATATGTTTAGAAATTTTTGCAAATGTATTAAAAATCTAAAACTGAAATCTCTCATTTACATAAGTATTCATACCCCTTTGCTTTAATGTATTTTTAAAGTATCCTATTTCATATTTGGTTGCATATCCTTTGCATGCTGTTACTTTCTGAAGTCTGTGACCAATCAACATCAAAAAACTCCATCTTATTTTCAGGTAGTTACAAGCGATACTATAACCTTGCTGCATTTAAATGGATCTCTATGGGAATTGGGGGGTGAGACTAGATTCAGCTGTAAATTACACTGGTACAGTATGGAACACATGACTGGCGAAAGAGTCTTTTGATGTTGATTATGTCATTATGGGTTACTGTGTAGATTGATGGGCAAAAATGGCAATTTTATCCATTTAAAATTAAATCTACAACAATAAAGTATGCAAAAAGTAAAGGGGTATGAATACTTTCAAGCACCATTGCATTTTTTTTTAAATCTCAATTTTAAAATTCAGCCACTTTGAAGGCTTTTCAAGAATCAATAGAAATTCTAAATGAATAAAAGTCCAGTTGAGAGCATACGCCATATATAGTTGTTAAAAAAAAAATAGCAGTACATCAGTAACCTGATGGACCACTGTTATTAGTAATCGTGATATTTCTTCATGGCAAATCATTTACTGTAGAATAACTTGTGTAATAGAAAAACAACAGACCCAACTGTCATGACATGCATGCTGCTTGTTCTGAGTAATTAACTCATTCATTGAAATGGGCGTGTTCAAAATAATAGCAGTGTGGAGTTTAGAGAATTCATTCATTCTGTGAAAAAACAGGTGTCATTAATTGTCCTTTATTAAGGAAGAAGGGAAGCAAATGTTTCACATTGTTATAAAATAGATTTCCTTCTGAATTGCTAAGTAAAATGGGCTGTTCCAAACATTGTTTGGAGGAACAACGTAATTTGATTAAAAAGTTGATTGGAGAGGGGAAAACGTATAAAGTGCAGCAAATTATAGGATGCTCAGCTAAAAAGATCTCAAATGCTTTAAAATGGCAACAAAAACCTGAAACATGCGGAAGAAAACGAGCAACTACTGTTAAAACGGATCGCAGAAGAGTCAGAATGCCAAAGATTCAGCCAATCATCACCTCCAGAAAGATCAAAGATGATCTAAAATTACCGTTTGATTGAAGCAATCAGCAAGAAGCCCCACGTAAAGCACCATTGTTGAAAAAACGGCATGTGCAGAATCGGTTAAAATTTGCCAAGGAACACATCGATTGGCCCAAAGAGAAATGGCGTAACATTCTGTGGACTGATGAGTAAAATAGTTCTTTTCGGGTCTAGTGTTCCCTTCGACAACCCCCGTACTGAATTCAAGCCACAGTACACTGTGAAGACAGTGAAGCATGGTGGCGCAAAAATCATGGTATGGAGATGTTTTTCATACTACTGTGTTGGGCCTATTTATCGTATACCAGGGATCATGGATCAGTTTGAATACATCAAAATGATGTAACCCTAACCCTAACCCCAAACACAAAAAGGATTGAGGTAATGGAGTGGCCAGCTCAATCCCCACTTTAAAGCTGTGGGGTGACATTAAAAATGCCATTTCTGAAGCAAAACCCAAAAATTCACAAACTGTGGAATGCAGTTCGTTCATCCTGGGCTGAAATACCTGTTTCTAGGTGCCAGAAGTTGGTTGACTCGAGGCAACGCAGATGCGCAGCAGTTATCAAAAACAATGGTTATGCAACTAAATATTAGTTCAGTAATTTAAAGTGCAGTACAATCTTGAAAAATTTCTTCAGTTGACAGTAATGTTTGAGTTTGAAGAGAAAAATGTCAACACTGCTATTTTGCACATATTAATATTCCTTTTCATTGCTTCCTGTAAAAGAATAACGCAGACTTGATAAAATGTGTTAATGCTTTGATTTGGAATTGAATGTGTAATGTTTCCAATACATTTGAAATATGGAAGTAAAAGCTACTAAAAAATATTTGCACTTTATTCACTTTTTAGGTCATCTTTCCACTGAAATGAGCACAGCACAGAGAGTATTATACACAAGTGTTTATTCTGTCAAATAAGGAAACATCTCATAAGATCAAAGAAATGGAGAATGAGCCTCAGGATGGAGCCGCTGAAATGCCACGAACAAGGAAACCATGACGATTCATATTAAAAGTTTACCCAGAATCCTTCTCATAGAAGCTTTTAGCACTGTGGCTAACTCTCTGCTGCAATTTCTCACGAAAGGGAAAAAAAAAAAAAAAAAAAAAACCCACTAAAAACAAAACAAAAAATACAAATCTACAGGCTTCTACATTGTTCCATTTATTTAAATTTTTTTTTTTTTTTCTTCCTCTTTTTATTAAAAAGATGTTTTGTGCCACTGTGGCTGAATGGTCACCCACTACCAGACACACACAAGTAAATGATAAAAAAAAACGAACAAATAACATCCTGTACGCCATAGGAGGGGGCAGAAAGGGGCGGGGCTAATAGGCATGGCCAATGATGAGGCAGACAGTAAAATAAGTGTGTGTGTGCGCAGAGGGTGGGCGGGGTTCTTGTGGAGTGGAGGGGGAAACGGGGGGAGGTATTCACAGAAAGTACTCCAGCTCGTAACGGATAAAGGGGTTCTTGTCGTCGTTGTATACGTGGGGATAGTGGGCGATCAGGGCGTCCTGGGAGCCGATGTAGATGGAGTTGTAGATCTTCCAGTACACGTCGCGCACTTTCCTCGCCGGGTGGAACAGACCCTGCGGGAGACGGAACGAACGACAGAACGTCACGCATGGTACCTCCCTCTGCTGCGCCTCCACTACGGCGTCAACACACCACTGGGAACAGACATCACCTATAGACCCTAAAAACACTACATGAATGAAGAGGTGCTGTCATTCCTTAAATATAAGTGTGGACCCACTCGCCCACCCAATCCAGCCCACTGCAACTGCTGCACCCAATGTTGAATTTTATTTCCTTTCCACAGGTAAACTGCCATTCAAATTCAATACATATATGAAAACAAACCGATATCTACACCAAGTAATACGCTTGGTTCGTCACTAATTCTTGTTATTTGTTAAGCGATGCACCCAGTCTGGGTACCAACACTTCCCCGAGTGGAGTGGAATAATTAGCACCTGCACCGAGCATCGGTTACCTTTTCCTTCCAAAGACCAATCTAGGATCAGACTACTCCACAACTAGGGCCGCACAATTAATCTTATTTTAATCGTGATATCAATATTGGCTTTCCACCATTACTAAACAAGAATAATCGAGAATGAAGATTTTGAAGGCAGTGTTTACAAATTAACTCACTTTACTGGTCTTTCTCTGGTGTTCTATATCAAATAAAGCTCCTATTTTACCACCCTCACAATAGAGGGTTAGGGTTAGAAAATTTGAAAATATAAGAATTATTCTGTTCATTCAAAATGTTAAAGTGCAATAAAAGTATTATGTTCCAAAAACCAATGAATTATCGTGATCACAACATTGACTAAAATAATCGTGATTATAATTGCCATAATCGTGCAGCCCTACCGACGACCCCAATCATAATCCACACCACTATATTAATAGAATACAACTGATCCAGGATCAGTTTACCCCACAACTCCACTATATTAACAGAATAGAACTGATTAGAACTGATCCAGGATCAGGGCGTGGGGTTACCTGCAGGCAGTACTGGAGCATACGACAGGGACCGATGGCCACGCGGAGCCCCTCGAGCGCCCCCATCACGGCCTGGATGACGTGAGGCGAGGTCTCGAACACATTGGGCCACACGTAGTTCAGCAGGTGGTTGAGCGAGTCCTCGCAGCCGAAGCCGTACACGCCGAGAGACATGTGCTGCACAACCGCGCTGGCGGTCTGCCGGTGAACCAGGTCCCTAAGGGGAGGGGCATAGAGAGGGAGGCGGAGTTACAAAACGACCTTAAAAATGGTAAGACAAGACTCCAAGACAACCAAATTTCAGTTAATTTCCAGAATTAACAGAATCAGCTGTGCCATAGTGACTAACGTAACGAACAATGACTCACCGGTCCATGAGAGCGTCCTCCAGCAGCGGAGTGACAGCGTAGATGTAGTCCTTGCCCATCTCGCCGATGTACTCGAACAGGAAAGAGAGGGACTTGAGCACGCCGTTCTGCACGTTGAGCTCGGGCACGCGGTACTCGTTCATCAGGGCGGGGAGCACGGTGAAGGGCGAGCACGTTTCCGCCACGATGGCGATGGCCACCGTCGTACACACGCGGTTCTGTCGCTCCTGGACCTTCAAGTTGTTGAGCAGCGTGGCCAGCACGTCATGGGGCCTGTGCAGAGGAGGGGGAAGGGCCTCGTTAGCACAAACACTAACCCTGCGGTTATCCGCGTACGAGGAACGGGGGCCTAAACTGTATCGATCTAAAAAAAAGCCAGTTACACAAAGAGGGAAATTACCATCACACTGGTATGATCAGGGCTCATTATTCCAGGGCCTATCCAGTCTGACTACTTCGAAAAGTAGGTTTTTTGGAATGGTTTTTTCAGTCAGTGTTCGAGAACTCCACTAAATTCAATGGCCAGTAGTGATTGTTACATCGGCATTAGAATATTCAGTTAAGAACTTATGTGATGCTACTACACCTTAAAGGGATAAAATAAATCTAAGGAGGATGGATAATTAATTAATGTCATGTACATGGCACCGTGATCGTTTATATAGTGCTCCGAATCTCAAAGTGCTATACAGTGATGAGAGGAGGGGCAATTAATCCAATTGTCTTCGATTAATTGGCTGGAGATTATTTGTCTTCATAATGGAAGAGAAGAAAGGCCATCCCTTAATACATTGTGGCATCTGCACTTTGAGAGTGAGGCATTGTGGGACTTGAGCAGTGGGGAATTGTGGGGGAGCCCGGCGGGCACACTGACCCGATGGCCTTGGCGATGTAGCCGAAAGTGTTGACGGTGGCTCGGCGAATGGCCTTCTTGTGGGCCTTGAGCAACTCCAGCAGCTCAAAGCAGATCCTCATCCACTCCCTGGCTGACACGTACTCCGCCCCCCTGTGAGATACACATGCACATTAACATGTCTTCACTCCTCACGGGTAACAATACGCACATTTTAACAAGCCACATTTCAAAGGCTAACAATATGCAGCAACAAGGACAACGCAATTCAGGACACACTCAAACAAGGCCTGTGGACTTAGGGCCTGTGATGGAATGGGTACTTGGTAGCCACATTTGTCAATGACTTGCTAAGATGAGTCCACATGCATCATCTAGACCAGGAGTCTCAAACTCCAGTCCTGGAGGGCTGCAGTCTCTGCTGGTTTTTGGCATTTCCTTTCAATTAGAAGCCAATTAGGGCATTGGAAAGAGGCATGCCAACTCTTTAGCCAATCAGTGACTTAGATTAAGCACTTAAGTGCAGTAACACATCAAAAACCAGCAGACACAGCAGCCCTCCAGGATTTGAGTTTGAGATCACTGATCTTGCCCAATTAGTTAAGTATGTCCTACAGCGTGAAAAGCACCAGACGTTCCGCTCTGGATACTGACCTGTCAGCGATCCTCCCCACCAGGTCGATGCAGTTCTCCTGCACCTTCTCGTGCCTGTTCTTCAGGATGGGCGTGAGGCGGGGCAACAGATCCTTAATGGGCGGAGTCATTTTGTGCATGCCTGCAGAAATAACACGGGACCAATCAGCATTCAGGCTCGCAGAAGGGGCGGAGCCTACCACAAAGCTGCTGCCACCTCACCAACATGTATATGGAAAATCCATCAGTGACTGTTAAGTTGGGCATCTGATCCACTGACTCCCAGAAACCACACTAACGATCTGCACCAATGAAAGAGCTGCTCTTGACAGAAAGCATTCCTGACTCTTGGGATTCTCAGGAAGGCTGTGGAATGGGACAGTTTTGGGCGAATGCAGGTTAGGGGAAAAGTAGTGGAACACCCTACCGATGACATTGACGATGGCCTTCAGAGCGCCAAGGATGCTCCCCAGAACTTCAGGGTATTCTTCTCCCAGGTACTCGTACAACACCACACCCAAGTGGCCCATCAGTTTCTCCTGCAGGCGGACAGAGAAAGCAGCAGCATATCAGCAAGGATGCGGAAAAATCATGTTTTTATGGCCAGAACCATAAAAGTTTGGTTTTCTGAAAAAAAACTACAGTAGTGAAGGAGGCTAACAACCTCTGCTCTAATCCTAAACAAATCTAAATAACTAAACAAATCTAGTTCTGTCCAGGTCTTCGTCCATATTCACAATATTATTAGCACCACACTGGACCACTGGAGTGCCAACCCATGTTAAACATAATGTGCGTTCAAAACTATTTTCCAGGTACATTACTGGCATTTAGCAGACACTCTTGTCCATAGCTACTTGCACAACTTTTTTTTTTTTTTTTTTTACAGAGCATCCATTCATACAGCTGAATATATACTGAAGCAATACAGGTTAAGTACCTTTGGCTCAAGGGTACAACAGCAGTGTCCTACTCGAGAATCGACCCTGCAACCTTTAGGCTACAAGCCCAGTCCCCTACCCATTATACTACATAAAGAACCAAAGTAAATACGAGCCATGTGATCGGTCAGACCCAGCGCTGTGTCTCACCTCCTGGCAGGTCTTCATGACGACGGCGGTACGCGAGATGAGGTCGGCCGCCTGCTGCCGCACTTTGGCGGACTTGTTGTTGAGACGCCACAGGACGGTACCGCAGATCTGGGGCAGGTAAGGCTTGACCCTCTTCCCCAGGGCGTTGACCACTGTTCCAAACCCGTTCAACATCACAGAGTCCTACAGACAGACGGGGGTTTGGGGAAGGGAGGACAGATGTTTAGAGAAATATTCACTATTCAAACACCCAAAATAACTTCAATGACCAGTGTAATATAAAAACTAAATGTTAAGTTGACGGAATACACACTTGTTTTGCACTTTAAAATTGATAAAGAACAATGTTGATACTCTGTAAGGAACAGGGCCCTTTTCCTCATAGCTGGCTAAATGTGTTAGCTGGCTAACCGCACCGAGTAAAATAAGGAACAGTGTTTTTGCTAGTTCATACGTTCCATATTTTGGGGCTTATGGGTTTTACTGAGCAAAGTTAACCAGCTAACTCGGTTATGCAGCTAACTCGGTTATACAGCTAACTCGGTTAACCAGATAACTCGGTTAACCAGATAACTCGGTTAACCAGATAACTCGGTTAACCACGTATGAGGAATGGGGGCCCTGAGCATCAACCTAAACTGTATCGATCTACAAAAAGCGAGTTTCACAAAGAGGGAAATTACGATCACACTGGTATGATCAGGGCTCATTATACCACGGCATCTCCAGTCTAACTCACCTCTGTGGTCTGTTCCTGGAAGGCGTAGAGGATGCCATCGATAAGCTGCTCCTCCAGCTTGTGGTCGATGTCGGCGGCCCCCAGGTTGCCCATGATCTTCTCGATGGTTTCCATGACCATCTTCCTGTACTGCTCCGCCTCGTCCTTCAGGTCGTCCACGATACGCGAGATGATCTCAGCGGCTCCCACCTTGTTAGCCAACTCAACCGTGGTGTCCACCAGCTAGAGGGTCAAAGGAGTCACAGCCATGAAGTTTATTCCAGACATGACAACGGTGGCTTTGCCGAACCAGGGACACGACACAACAGCTTCCAGAAGGGTGTCCAACCCAGACTGAAGCAAATGTTCGTGGGAATTTTCATAAAGCACTACAACTCCATTGCTGTTGACCAGGGCATTTGATCAGTTTGTCTTAGCTTACTTGTGTTGCATACTGGGTACTTAGAGGACATCCACGTACAGAGTGACTTAAGAGAAGCTCACACATCGATCACACTGAGATTCAAAGGTCGACTCACCTGTCTGTAGTTACGTCGGTCCAGGGCCATCCGGTGCTGCCAGAAATGTTTGAAGAACGGGGGCAGGATCTCGGTCTTGATGTAGTTCGCCTCTACACCGTCTGTTCCACAGCACTGCTTCACCACCTGAGGAGAGAGAGAGACGTGGAGAGGTCAGTCCAGAGTCCCGAACAACCCAGACACGTTCGTAACATTCTAACCGTCAGAACCGTAGCTTCTCAATGAAGATTCCAAGCCGGAGGGGGTACAAACCAGGGCATGAAATTAACTTTCACCCCACTCACCATAGTGGCTTGTGGATTCATATAATCACCAGCCATTTTCAATATTTTACCAGCCACATTACCATTTACAATATAACACAACCTGGTTGGGTACCTTTCCAAAGTAGCTGCTAGAGTAAAAACAATCATACCAGCCACGATCTAAATTTTACCAGCATTTGGCTGGTGGCGGGTGCCAATTTCACACCCTGATACAAGCACCCAAACGCAATTTGCAATAAGCTGCCTGAGGAGGGTGGACTCCAGCAGAGATGAAAGATGAAGATATAACAGCTATTGTTGGGAGTGTGCGGTCGCACGTTGGACCGCGCCAAGCAAACCAATTACTGCCAAATTACAGACCACCCAGGGAGGCAGGCTGGTGTTAGCCCAGATCAGTACAGATTAAGACGCTTCGCTTTCATACTTGGAACCAGGAATAAGAAACTTGTCTTTTTTCCGGTGTGAAGGGATGGACAGATAAAGCAATTCTCACCTTCAGCACAATTTTCTTCATCTCCTCGTCAGGAGACTGGAACTCTCGGATGAGAATCAGCATCACCTCCCTGGTGTAGTAATTGGCGTACTCAGCGTCCATCAGGGGGATCAAATAACCAATGGCCTTGAGGAAGGCTGCCAGACCCTGGGGGTAAACAGAGATTTCAGTGTGAGTGAATAAGCCGTTTCAGTGCGAGTGAACGAGCAGTTTCAGTGCGAGTGAAAGAGCCGTTTCAGTGCGAGTGAAAGAGCCGTTTCAGTGCGAGTGAACGAGCAGTTTCAGTGCGAGTGAAAGAGTAGTTTCAGTGCGAGTGAACGAGCAGTTTCAGTGCGAGTGAGAGTGTAATTTCAGTGCGAGTGAAAGAGTAATTTCAGTGCGAGTGAAAGAGTAATTTCAGTGCGAGTGAAAGTCATTTCAGTGAGTGAAAGAGTCATTTCAGTGAGTGAGAGAGTCATTTCAGTGAGTAAAAGCGTCCTTTCAGTGCAACAATGAGATTTCAGTCTGAGTGAATGAGTGAATGTGCACGAGGGTTAAACGGGTCCTGCCTGCTCACCTTTCCCCTGTGCTGACGGATACCCTTCCAGAGGGGCTTGAGCACGGAGTCGAAGGACTCGATACCGTAGGGCGTGGCGGCCTCGGCCAGAGCAGCTATAGCCAGGGCACTAATGGTCCGCACCTTCTGCTGCTCGTCCACCAGACCTGTGAGTGAGGGAACACACAGCGTCAAACCACCTGAGCTCAACACCCGCCTGAATCCAACACACACCTGAGCTCAGCACCCACCTGAATCCAACACACAACTGAGCTCAACACCCACCTGAATCCAACACACACCTACAGCTCAACACCCACCTGAATCCAACACACACCTGAATCCAACACCCACCTGAATCCAACACACACCTGAGCTCAACACCCACCTGAATCCAACACACACCTGAATCCAACACACACCTGAGCTCAACACCCACCTGAATCCAACACCCACCTGAATCCAACACACACCTGAGCTCAACACCCACCTGAATCCAACACACACCTGAGCTCAACACCCGCCTGAGCTCAACACCCACCTGAATCCAACACACACCTGAGCTCAACACCCGCCTGAATCCAACACACACCTGAGCTCAACACCCACCTGAATCCAACACCCACCTGAATCCAACACACACCTGAGCTCAACACCCACCTGAATCCAACACACACCTGAGCTCAACACCCGCCTGAATCCAACACACACCTGAGCTCAACACCCGCCTGAATCCAACACACACCTACAGCTCAACACCCGCCTGAATCCAACACACACCTACAGCTCAACACAGCATTCCATTTTGACTGTCACGGATACACTTGAGTAAGTTTAAATTAAGTCACAACGTAGCACTGAACAGGTGACTGCAGAAGAAAATCCAGAAGATGATCAGCTTTTAGAACGTATAATATATTCTGCGTTAAATTCTAGCTCGGCGAGACATTCTTACAAGAATCAGGTTGTGCTCATAGACACACACACACACACACCGTGCTCGATGATCTCCACCAAGCTGCGCAGGTGGGGCAGAATGGCACAGCCCATGAGGATGGCGATCTGCTGCACGATCTTGATGCCCGTGTGACGGGCCTGCCAGGACTTCTTGCTCTTGCACACGGCCTTGAGGAAGGGCAGCAGCGAGGGGATGCCCAGCGCAGACGCCACCACGGCGAAGGCCCGGGCCGTGGTGTTTCTCACGTACTCGTCCATGTTGTCGATGTCGGGCCTCATGGTGGAGATCATGGTGGCCAGGCCAGCCGCCTGTAAGGGAAAATAAATTACCCACAATCCTTCAGCAACGGTGACAGTGCTCTCATACAAACACTTCCTGGTTTACCAACGTGTTGCTTTTAGTTTGACAACAGAACAGATCATGTGTAACCAAATTGCAATATTACTGGAATTGTTGTGCACAAAAAGGCTTCAAATCCCATTCCAGCCAATTGCATCCAGCAGAATAGGGAAAACTCCACTTCTGGTTTTACATATGGAGGTGAGGGTTGGGGAACGACAGCTTACCTTGGCCAAGTTAGAGATGATCTCTCTGCCCTCCACTCTGGCATAGTAATCCTCATCAATCAACAAGGGCTCAATCACCACCAGGATCTGAAAGAGCCAAAATAAATATGCAGTCAGGTACTAATACACGCACGCACGCACACTCACTCACACTGGCACTGAAGAGAGGGCTGTTAGCCTTCATCTTTCACAAATCACACACGCACGACACTAAATCAGTTCGATATGGTTTCTGTTAGGTAAACAGGCTGACCTTGTGCACATAGGGCCGGACCAGGTCGTCCAGCTTATAGAGGATGCGGTCGATGACTTTGACCAGCAGATGGCGCTCCTGGTCCTCCAGTGTGGGCGACATAAGCAGGGGCAGGATCTGGTTGAAGAGGGGACCTGCCCCAAACTCCCGGGCTTTGTCTGTGATCTGGCGCAGGGCAGCCTGATCGGGGGGTAGGGTGGGGTGGGGGGTAAGAGGGAGGAGAGGAGGGGTTAAATCTGGCTGGGGGGCTGAGGCATGACACAACCCAAGAATCACTTCACTGCAAAATGACTGAGCCAGCCAGTTAGCTAAAAAAAAAACTTTAAAAAAGTATAAATCTAAAAAAAATCTAAATGTATTCTGACTGGCAAATGAAAAGGAAAGTGTTTATAAATTAGGTATGGGGGGAGGAGTTGATTGTGAGGGACAGAGAACTTTGTGATTGGGCATAGAAGGGTTAAGAGTGTGATGGACGGGTGAAAGGACCAATCGGCAGGCCAGACGTGGGGAAGGGGCGTGGCAGGACCCAGCAGCTCACCTTTCTCATTGGGGGCGTGCCGTTCTTGATCTTCAGCAGCAGCTTCATGATCTTACGCTCCTTCTGTTCCTCTGGGCTCAGAGTGGACTCGTCCACCTCCACCTGAAACCAGCACCAGTTAGTAAACCTGTCCGGCCTCCAGTAATCTATCATCATTACAAACCTGCAGACGCATGAGAAACAGTAGCACTCTAACCGTTCATAAGGCGAAACCTACGTTTCATTTGAAATCTCATTTACTCTTCAAATAATGAATTAGCATTCTTATGCGTCTCAAGATAACCTTGACATTATTTGGTCAAATCTCAATTACAAGACATCAAATCAAAATCCAAGCTGTTACGTGAAAAACCCCCATAGAACGTCATGGACATTGTATCAATTCACAAACTGATTTCAATTAATTCCCTGAATTCAAATGTATTTATTTAAATACCCCGACCCTATGGAAATGAGTGCCCAAGCGAATGCTAAGTGTGCTCACCAGCAGCTTGTCGAAGTACTGTATGTCATCAGGCTTGAGGAAGGGCAGGTTTCCGGATGGCTGGTCGTTGATTGTTTTCATGGTGCGGTCCTCTGTCTGCATGTGGAAGCCGGTCATGCCCCCGATGGGGGTGGGGGTGGCGGTCAGCTTTCGGGCGGGGGTGCGGATGGGGACATATCCGGCAGGAGGGGGCAGCACCTGGGGGGTGGGGGGGGGAGGGGGTTAGCGTTCGGCAGACAGGCACAGGAGAAACGACGCGTTAAAGATGACGGTCGCTAAGGCGGTACCTTGTAGCCCTCGGGGAACATGGCGTCCAGCTCCTCGTCCGTCAGCGGGCGATTCCTCTCGTCGATTTCGCGCTCCCAGCGCCACGCCTGCAGCTGTTCGGGGGTCATGCTCATCAGGTGACCTGCGGAGAAGGAGAGGCGGCTGTGAGCTGTTCCACTCCCAGGCCAGTAGTATTGCTGTTTTTCTTATCTACGTGATGAGCTAATTGATCGATTAATGCCACCGATTGGCCAGAGACGTAACTCACCTGGCGTTCCAGGTTTAAATGAGTCCTGTTTTGGGGGGAGGGGGGCGAATGAAACCCCCCTATATAGACTACATTTACATAGACTCTGTTCACTGTGTTTTGTATGCGTGTGGCGCCATCCTTACCTGGGGTGGGCGTGGCCATGTTCATGGCGGGCGTGCCGATGGGGGTCTTGCCCGGGGTGAGCAGGGGAGTGGACGAGCCCATTTGACTGGCGGGTGTCTCGTCCCAGCGAGACTTCCTCTTGCTGGCTCCTGGGGTGGGGGTCTCCCCGACGGACTCATCCCCCCTGTCTGTGCGGGGGGTCTCGGCCCAGCCACTGCCGTGCCCAGGGGTCTCTGTGTGGGGTGGGGGGGATTGTTAGATCCTTATATCCTTCATATGGAGACGCAAGTGTGCTGCCCAGTAATTTAGCGTGCTTTATAATATACTGGATTTGGATCATCACTGATTTCAACTTCAACTGTGAAACAAATAATAAATGAATGGCTATTATGACAAATGATTTAACAGCTCTATGAAGAATTACAGTTAGGAAGGATCATAGTCTAATATATGATCCACTTGAGGTAAATTTCCAAAGCAGACTGATAGACCTCAATGACATGTCTGTCAAAACTGTTTCTACAGCCGAAAGGGAATGAGAAACAGCCTTGTTTGGATCAGACTTTACCTGGAAGTGAATCAAACACAAACAGACTGGTTTGTATAGCCAGGACGGGCCTGGGGGTATACTACAAAGCAAGACTACCGAGTTACCTGGATAACTGCAAAAACCCAGAACCATCCTAAATATGGAACAAGTAGAGCTGTTCTGGTTTTTACTCAGTGCAGTTATCCAGCCAACTCCGTAATCCTGCTTTGTAGTATACCGCCCTGGTGCTGAACTCGGGTTCGACTGCGTGACCCAAAGCTCACCTCGCTCTGTCTTTGGCGTCTCGTCCCAGCGGTTCTTGCGGACGCTGGAATTGGCCCCGCCGTGGCCGGGCGTGGCGTGTCCAGGTGTATCTCCGCGGCCCGGGGTGGCTGCGCCGGCGGGTGTGTGGCTAGGTGTCGGCTCCCACATGCGTGTGCTGGGCGTGGCTCCGGGGGTCTCACTGCCCTTGGCCCGGCCGGGCGTCTCATCCCAGCGACTGTTGGAGGGGGTGTGGCCAGGGGTGTGGCCTGGAGTCTAGAGGGAGAGAAAAAGACTAGGTGAGCAGGTCAACCTGCACTGTTAGTGAAGTCTATGAGAGTCCATCTAAAAACACCATTACCCATAGTGCATCACATAAATGAGTACACTTCTTAGGGAAGGGATACTGAAGTCTCTCTAATCAAGGACTGATATAGACCTGGCACCAGGGTGAAAAATTAACACCTGCCACTAGCCAAATGCTGGTAAAATTTTGATTGTGGCAGGTAAGATTTTCTACACGAGCAGCCACTTTGACAGGTAAGCAACTAGGTTGTGTTATATTGTATAAAGTAATGTGGCTGGTAAGTAAAATGTTGAAAACGGCTGATGATTTATAGAATCCATGAGCCACTCTGGCCAGTGGGTGGAAAAAATTAATTTCATGCCTTGCGTGGAACCACAGTTAAGCAGAATCTGGCCAATCAGTGACATTAATCAATCAATTAAGAGCTAGATTTGCATATCCCCGCCTTTCAGGTACAGAATTATGCACTCACATCGACATTGGAGTCAGCCTGGTCCCAGCTGGAGACCTTCTTGGGCGTGGAGTTGGTGGGCGTTTGGTCGGCGGTCTGGTCCCAGCGGCGCTTGCGTTTGGCGGCAGCGGCGGCGGCGGCAGCTTGGGAGGCGGCGGAACCGTTCACGACCTTTAGCTCGCCCGCTTTGGCCTTCTCTGCCAACTGCTGGCGGATCTCTTTCTGCAGGGGAAGGGGGGGCACACAGAGGTCAGAGGGCACACGCTCACGAGCGCATGCCACTCATAGCGGGACTCTGAACTGGAGGCTATTAGCGGCTCAGAGTTTTAACTGAGGGTAAAAAAAGAAATAATACCAGTGCTTTAAAAAGATGACACGTGTGAAAGTCACACACAGCACAGGTATGGAGGCCTCTGTCCAACAGAACATGCTGCTCTCATTCTGAGAACCAGACCGCTTGCCTGCAATGAATGTACACGTGCCGCAGGTGCATTTAGTCCGTGCTGATAAATCACAAACACAGGAGAAGCTCGCCATTTTCCTGTGCGCGCGGTCGTTAGAGACGGAGGCAAGACATTTGGAAAGAGTGGTGGCTCTATCCCTTTAAGGTGTAAGATCACAAATGTATGATTACAATGTTCTTAACTGAACATTCCAATGCTGATGTAACGATCACTACTGGTAACTGAAGGCGATGGATTCTAGAACACTCGTGTACATTCTAAAAGAAGGTGTGCTTCAAAGGGCTAATTTACCTCTTCTCTGGTGAGGTGCTGCTCCCTCATCACATCCATGTACGTCCTGGCAGGCTGCTTGGGGTCCGGCGTTTTGCCTCCTGCGCAAAAACGAGAGCACCGACAAAAGACGGGACAGTCAGACAGGCGGGACCCCCCCCAAGCCCTCCGTCAGAATTACACAGCAAGCAAGAGCACTCACAATACAGCCAGCTATAGCCCTGACTTATCCAACATCACTCAAAATCATACTGCGGCCTTTTTCGGCCATTACACAAACTTTTACTTTTCCGTTCTGTTTTTCTGTTTACGATAAAATCACAAAGGCAAATCCGTAGGGTACAATTAGAAAACAACGAAACCAAAACAAACAAAAAAATCCACTTTTTTATTTTTTTTAAAAGCATATCTGACATGGCTAAAGGTAACAGGCATATAAGAGATAGAGCTGAGGTTGATAAGGAGATAAGGAGAGGGGTATAGCCATCACTGGTGCAGGGGTCCTGGGCTGATTCTCTCCAGAATACGTACACTTTCTGTGCCAGGGTCCTTCTGGAGTCAGGCTTCAACCGGCAGAAAAGAAGCCTAGAAAATTATCTCTTTACCATTAGTAACACTTTGGAAAGGGTTGGAACTCACACACAAAGCATACCACCTGCTTTCTCTCAACTTACTCATCAGGGCATGAAATAAATCCACCTTGTATTCAAACCAAAGCTATAAAGTTGTTTTTAAATATATGTACGTGTCCAAATTTCTAACTTATCAGGGCATGAAATAAATCATCCTTGTATTCAAACCACAGCTATTAAGACTTAAAAAATGTGTCCAAATGTCTAACTCTGACCTAAAGACTGGAGTCTTTAAATTTAAAGCTTACGTTTGAGTAAGTGTTCAAATGTGTAATTACAGGGGGCCTCGCTAGTTGGGAACAAGGCTAAGTGCATGACCTCCTTCACAAATAGTTCTGATGTATGAGAAGTATGATGGTTAAGCACCAGGTGTTCCTGTCTTGCAGACTCCCAGGGTATAACCACAGTGGCCTGTCTGACAGTAAGGGGTCTTGGGTGCAGTGATTTGGAATCAAAACTGCAATTAACATCAACTTAAGTTTGGGCTTAATATTCAAAATGCTGCACACCAGGAATGGCAAAGAGCCCATGTTATGATAAGTCTTCTGTGACACTGTATAGAGAGAGTGCATATTTAATATTTAATAATTGAATAAATGTATCATGCCACAGTGCCAATCGTGGAGGTCATTAATGGAACTTAGACCTGATGTGAGACTGATCTGCTGTTTTCTCAAATTCTTGAAAAAATTATAATAAAAAATGTGTTTGTAAAATTAACTATCTGAAGAAAAAATGTTTGCAAATTACTAATAAAAATAAAATTTGAAAAAGACATCTGCTGCTTCACCGCTCTGAGCCAGGGAGGGAGGGCGGAGTTTTGCTGTTACTAAGGTGGAAGTTTGCTGTTGCTAAGGAGGTTCTTAGAGGCCCCTGACCATGCCCCTCTACACCTGGCCAGCGTGGCCGTGACAATACGCACGCTTCAGAGCGCGTTCACCGTAACCTACACAGGATGTTGCTGCACTCTTAAGAGAATGCAGACAGGACTGGCATAGCAGTACTGCTGTAGGAGAGAAATTAAGGACAGTTAGTATGGGCCTGTGGAATCGTAGTACACAGATTTGATGCACATATTTCCATTTTATGTTGACATAAAATGGAAATACATACTCACACAACAATATTGCCTGAGTAAAAAAACCAAGATGGTCTACCTTGACTTCACTACATGCAGGCTTTATGTAGGCCTACCCAGAATAAATTAGGCTTAGTTGCTTTGTTTTTTCTGATTAACTAGTGAAAAAATAAACTTTAGTTATTAGATGAACGGGGACTTGTGGAGGAGAAAGCTCCCGCAAGGCTATGACTGACAGGCAAGAGTTTCCATGGTTACTCATGGGCAAGACGACAGGCAGCCGTGACATGAACTATTTGTGTAGAGATTTAAGCTGCGTGCTCAGTTACACTACCTGCACATCTGACAGCCTTCTGGCTCAGAAAACGAAGAAGAGGGTGCTGAAATAATGGGAGACTGCAGGCTTACGTAAGAGCAAGTCTGGTATAAATCACATCTCGCTTCTTATAATCTTGCCTCTGAAAACCTTCTCATAATACCAAAAGTAGAGGGTATGGTGACGCGTGTGCTGTGGTGCGACACTGCCAACACTGACCAAAGTCTTTGAGATGCAATGCATTTCTGTGACCAGGTGTATGCCATTTACCCATACAAAAGAAATGTGTGGGAACTGCTTCTCTTTTGGAAGCTAAAACAGCAATGTTGCAACAAAAGCAATGGATGACAAGTGTTTTCTTTAGGCAGGTAAAAGCTTTAAAGGCACTGCTTGTAGTGCATCTAAAACAGCTGAGGTGTCTCAAAATTAATGAATCTGTCCTATTCCAGGGCAATTGGTTTAAGACTGCCTTTCAGTGCCCACTGCTGACGGCATCAGACTGGCATCACACATCACTGTCTCACGCTGACCTGTGACATCACACTCATGCTGACCTGTGACATCACACTCACGCTGACCTGTGACATCACACTGAAGATGGCTGGAATGCAGCACACATCACTATGTCCCTGGCACTGTGCACATACCTTCTTTAACTGCCTGTGTCGGTTTGTAACAGAACAACTTCAGGGCCTATTTTAACATCAAAACAAACCAAAGTCATAACTGGAAGGTCAAACTGGAACGCCTCCACCTCCGTTTTAATATCCTACTCAGAATGGCTTATGCAAATCAACTGCAGCTTAGGGGCCAGAAATCTCTGTACAAAAGAGCCGACTAAAAGAGGCCTGACGTGCCCTCCCCCACTGACGTCATAGATAACAATCTGCTATAAAATGTCTATGCCTGGCTTGGGTCCCCGGCTGGGAATTGAATACATAATGCAGCGAGACGACTGGTTAGTGCAGCTCGTCGGCACCGTGTCTCAAAGTCTGCAGCTGGAGGACTGACTCTTCCTCTGTGGTACTGACTCAACTGGACCTGTGCCACTCAGGACTGAGAATGGGGCCTAGGGGTTATGCGACCATGAATTCCACAAACCCACAGCAGCCTCAGGCCCTCTGATTTCAGCAGAGAGGAGGCACAGGCACCCGTTCAGACAGCGGGAGGGAGACCACTGCAACTTGCAGAGACCAAAAGGCATACTTAAGTAAATATCCATTATGTGCAACCCTGGAGCCAAAATGGGGACTACCGACTGGAGAATTGAGCTTGTGGTTTATGCGCCTAAATGAGTCAAGTGCATGCTCGCTGAGCGCTGATATGTGGCTCTGCTCGATGTTCTGGTTTGCACTGCGAGGACACCAGTGTGATTTCTTGAACTGCCTGCGCTAGATAACGTCTGTCACAAAGCACCACCAACCCCTCTACAAAACTCCCTCCCCACCCATCCCATTTACTACAAGTCTGGAGCCAACAGGGAGCAATTTACCACACTCCCCTACAATGGCACAGTGCTGAAGGAGGCCGAGTGTGGGGAGGGGGGGGTGCACATTGCTCACTTTATGGATGTTGGACACACAAATACTGGGAAAGCCTTCAGTTGAAATGAACCAGGCTGACATAGGATCCACCACGTTGTGACATTGGGTGACTGAGGGCCGAGTGCTCCATAGAACGGTCACATTTCTCGCCTCAGCCTGCCCCGTGACTTGTGGTCCGTACATGCGCATGGAGGTGCCGCCAATTCACCCCTTTAACGGCCCGTAAGGACAAGCACACTGCAAGGGCAGGCAAATTATTCCCCAAAGTTGACTGCAGAAACACGTTCAACAAGTCACACAACCCATTTTGGTTTTGAATGCCTTTAATACTTAAACTTTTTTTTAATTTTTTTTTAACCTTTCTCCCCCACCCCCCGAACACCAAAATAACTTTCCCACGTGTCCTGTAACCCTTCGATATACACGCAACACACTGCAACCCACGCTCTTTATTTGATGTAATATTGCTTTATAATCCTAATGTCCTGCACAATAATCTGACCAGTTCAAGCCAAACATAGAACATTGGAGTTGAATCGCACAACTGAAGAGAAAATTGTTGGGATTTTTATCAACCGTCTCAAATGGCATCAAAAGCTGCTCTTGAGAGAAGTCAGCTCACTGGAGTGTGACTTTAGGAATTTCCCATCACTGTATGGTAAACGGCGTAATTGCAGAACCACCCGACCAAAAACACCGATCTTACAGCTCGCCGTTGTGGACAGGACAAGTGCTCTTGCGTGGGGTGCGAGCTGTCGGGCGGCGATCGAAGGATTAGGTGCCAAAGAGAGGCGGGACCAGTGGGGTACAGCCCCAGGTTGGAAGAGTGGGGTGACAGGAGGAGAGGCGATGGGGAGGGGAGGGGGGGGCGGAGGGGGTGGAATTTACCGTCTGCAAAAGGGTCAAGCCGCTCAGGAGAGATGATCAGATGTCGCCGGCGGCCTTTGTACTCATCCTCGCGCTCCGCGATCTTCTGGGGCCGGTGCTCCGCGAAGGGGTCATACTACAGGGAGGGAGGGAGAGTAATGAGAAAGGCAAGAGAACTACCCAAAATCAGAAGGAAGTTTAAGAGCTAATCAGAAACACAGTATGCTAGTGCCAGCTAAGCTTGCAACTAACATACCCTGAACTACACTTCAGGATCTCCACTTCTGAAATGACCTACAGATAAGAGAGGGGGAATGACATGAGCGAAAGCAGGTAGGAGGGACCATCGCTTACCTGTTCATCTGACTGCGGAACAGCGTTAAGCATCGCCACCGGACCATGATACCCCGCTTTCTTCTGTCCCAGCAGACTGGTGGAGGAATCTTCCTCATCATCCTAGAAGAGAGAGAGACCGAGTCTGGTCAAGCCAGGGCACAGCCTGGCTTTCACAGCTCACACACGAGAAACTGACACAATTCACACACAGAGGGGGTTTCAAAAAGGAAACCGGCTTGGTCGGTCTCCATTTCGGAGCCCATCTCAAGCCCGTTCCAGCAGTGTTGGACTACAGGGTTGTAAAAATAGACCCTGGGCCGGGGTAGCACTTACATCCTCTTGCTCGTTCGCAGCGATGGAGGTGACGTATCCAGCAAAGCGGCTGTCGCTGCCGCCGTAGATCTCCTGGTCGTAGTATCCAGTGGAGTCCAGGCCCACCCCCTGATCCCCCTCCTCCAGCAGGGCGGCCTTCATCCCCTGGATCTCCAGGATCTGAGCCTCGATGTCTAGGTAAATAACCAGGGAGGAAGCAAGAAAAGGACACATGGAGGTGTGGAAGAAATGGGGGGTAAAACGAGTGAATTTCAGAGTAAAACGCTTTGAAACAACAATGCTAAATCAACTTCATTCTTAATATAGTTGGGGTCAAATTTAACTCACAATGACATGCCTTGCTTAAAGACAATATAATTTTCATGAAATTGTTTTAGTGGTTTAAGAATAGGGTTCTCAATTAGCTACTATATTAAAGTATATTCTTAAAACAATGAACTACATATATTCTCGTGCCAAATGGAACTTAACTAGCCAAAATGATGTCAAACATTTATGAATGCCGTGGCCTAGAGATGATAAAGCAAACGTAAATCTTAATTGCACGTCCCTTTTTTAACGTTACACGCTCATTAAACTAGCTGCAGGGTTACATTGTTTTGTCGTTAGCTGAAAGGGTAACGCGGATCAGCTGCACATCCATTTCAAAGTCATGCGCGACAAGGCCATGGATTAGCTACTTAGCAAGATATCTTTGTCGTTATATTAATGTTGAAAAGCAGAATTAATCCTTAGTCGTACCCGCGTGTAACTGGACACCTCAAAACAAAAACGATCTGGGCATTATGAAACATTGTTCATCTCCATTTAACAAAAGGCTTAGCAACGTGGCAATGGCATCCATTTCATGACATGTTTCGCAAGCTCCGCTAACATTGTAAACCTCATCAGACCCAAGTATATAAAATGGGGAAATTATTTACTAAAGTCTACTAGTCAAAACGCAACTGTAACTTCGATAAACACCGTGTATATAATATAAATCGTTGCATCCTGATTTATTTATTTTTTATCAAACCCGCAATATCTTAACCAGTTAGCATTAGCTAACTAGCTAAATACGGTTGCTGCGACGGAGCTTGAGCCGCCATTATCTTTTCACGTCTTCGTTGCGATTCACTTCTCCGTATAGGAAAACAGTAACTTAATTGTAGGCTACTTGTTGTAAAACAGCTGGTCAATGTTACAGTTAGTAGATATACGACTATTACATTCACATATGTTGCAAAAAATGTTCATATAATGCATATTTTCAATAACATTGTCTTACCTTCGTGTGTTTTGGCGATCTTCGCCATTTTCGTGTTTCTGAGAGTCTGTTCCCGGAAGTCCGAACGCCTCTATTTCCGTTAAAGCGAGAGTGCGAACTGCGCATGCGCGTAGAATCCAACGCAACAAGACAAAGTACTGTAATACTGTTATACATTTTGGCATTCAATAATATAGCTTACAATTGCTGATTTATTAACTACCCGGCTCATGTCTTGTCACGTATTTTCAAGGAATCTATTGGGAATATCAACCATATTGCATGTATTTGATTATGGAGACATTCTTTATATTCACGCTACATTTAAAGCCCCTTGATGCAGTTTATAATAATTGAGTCTTATCACTGGGGATACATTTCTCACTCATCACTGTATTTTGTATGGAAAAGTAGGATTGTCTTCTTTAACAAAGAGAAGTGAACTACATTCCATTTTGTTTATCTATGAGGCTCTACTTAAGAAACTTTCTTCTCCATTATTGAAAATTAATTACTTTTAAATCCAGTCACTATGGTACCAGGTCTCAGGACGTTTTAGCCTTAGATACATCACATATAAATACTGAGCTGGGCAAAACAGGTTTTCAATACTATGGCCCTCAGATGAAATGCATTGCAAAAAACTTTGAAATTAAAATATCTTGCTCCCTTAGAAAATGTTAAAGTCTTAAGATTTTTTAAATGCTGTATGTACTTGTTTTTTTTAAAATATATCCATGTATGCTGTTTGATTGCTGGATGTTAAAATTTGACTGAATTGTACATGTTTTTGCCTAATTTAATTGAACTCTGGTTTAATATTTAAATTCTGGCTTTTCAGGCTTTCTGTTACTATTTGAATATGATACATTACATTTTTACTTTTGTTGGGTGTTTGTGTCAGCTGTATGGAAACGTTCAACACTCAAGAATCTTATCATTGAATGTGTTGGATACTTTACTTTCAACTGTTAACATTCCAGTGTGCAGTTTGTCTGCCCCAAAGTGTGTTCTGGGGGTGACCAATTCTTTTTATTATAAATAAACCTGATGATTTAGTTTTAGCTCAACCATTTTTTCTGGTTGTTGTTTTTGCTAATCCACTACACCAGGAAGAGGATGGATAATGCTGTTGTGTTGTCAAAGCTGACACATGATGCTTTTGTTTTTAAATGGTCTGCCATGTATATACATAATTGGTATGCTATTAAAATGTGATTAATTGTAGACGTGCATATTTACATTAAAAAACTTGTCCAGTTATGCCTAAATAATTAAAATCCAATAATGTCTAATAGTGTGTTTTCCCTTTGGTTCCATGTCCTGTCCATTACATTTAATGAGCAATCTACGGTTTACTGTACTGACAGGAAAACTGCTTTAAAATTTTTATTTTCCATCCATAAATTTAGCCCTAACCTTTACTGGGTACCGTACCTCGAGCAAAGCGAGTGCAACTCAATCCTGCATCTCGTGACAGTCGTGCGCGCGCACCCACGACACAATAAATGACTACGTCACTGACGAACGCATAGAATGACCAATGAAAGGTCAAGGCGCACACATACTGTCCAATGAAACGGAGAGGCTGCGCCCAGAAGGGTGGGCCCTAGTGGGGCTAGTTCTGCCAGGACCAGCTGACACCGAGGTCTTCAAAGTGAAGATGGCGAGAGGTGGCCGCTGTTTGAGGAGAGCAGTAGCGGAGTGCATCAACCAGTTACCATCCACAGTTAGACGGGAGGCACCTCGGAAGAATGGTGTGAGGTAAA
The DNA here is from genome assembly GCA_022702515.1 of Ilyophis sp. 1 JC-2022. Taxonomy (NCBI): domain Eukaryota; kingdom Metazoa; phylum Chordata; class Actinopteri; order Anguilliformes; family Synaphobranchidae; genus Ilyophis; species Ilyophis sp. 1 JC-2022. The sequence goes on along the minus strand of CM040397.1, from coordinate 105,622,725 downwards.
GTGTGGGGGGTAAATATGTTTTTAGGTTTATTGAGTCCCAGCGAGTTAGCACAAGATACGTTTCAATAGCCTAACGTTACGTCGCTACCATAGTTAGCTATCTAGCTAATGCTAGTTGGCAACATTTAATTTCTACTTCGTGATCTAACGTTAGCACATTTTCTTCTGGGGTATTTATCGCGAAGTGGGTAGCTAGGGAGCAAATTATCCGAAATTACGTTGCTAATTGCGAGCTAACTATTTGTTATTTTACTATGTGGCTAGCTAGCAGTAGGCGGGAGTTAGCTCTCCGTTTGGCTCAACTTTTAGTTTCTTGTTCGTGTTCCTGGCTAATGTTGACTGGAAAACCTCACCGGCTCAGTTACCGTACTTTACTGAGTCTTCTGTCATTACTCAGGTTTTCACTCATATTCGTATGCAGGTTAGCTAACGTCACAAGTTAGCTTGCCGCAGTTTTGACTTTTGTCTAACTTAATATACGTTAATCTAACGTTGTCTAAATTAAAGTTAGTTCTTAGAAAACGAGCTTCTCTGTACAAGTGTCCTTGGCTTGACAGTTTATCCAGCGTCAGGTTACGTAACGTACTTGCATTAAACTCAACGTTTTATGTAGGGGATACATTACCAGCGAGCTGTACAGTAGTGACTTTGCCAACTTTACACTCGCCAACATGTTTGTAATCCTCATTAAAAAGTCAGTTTTTATTCATGCGGTTAACAGCTGGGACTCTTCCCTCTGTTTGCATAAGTTAAGCCTTGCAGCCTTTAAAAGTCCAGTATCGTTGGTGTGAATGACGCTTTAATTTCTATTGAATTTACAACGGCGTGACGTAGGTGACGGCTGTGCAGTTTTTATCATACAGTCCCGCGAAGCCACCAGTGTTATCATAGGCCGCTATTGATAGCCTCCTGAACCCCGTCCTGTCGACTAAAATACCCAGAGACTCCTTTAGACGTAGCCATGACGTCCTTACTTGCCCCACTGACGTTAACCAGAGGGTCAGAGACTGCTTTAGACGTAGCCATGACGTCCTTACTTGCCCCACTGACGTTAACCAGAGGGTGCCGAGAGGTTGGGCCCCAGAACACCGTGTCCCAAGGCTTGCGCGCTTAACAGTCAGGTGCGGAGGACTTGACTCAGGGCCGAAAAGTCATTTGTTTCCGGCAGGACCTGGTTTAACATTTTGCCGCTGTGATTCTTGAATGGAGCTATGTGTATGTGTGTATGTGTGAGTGGGTGTCCATTCAGGTCACCTACTAGAAATGATAACTTTGCACACATGAAATATGCTGGAACGTTCAGCCTGTCTGTTTGTTATTTAGCTATTATCACTGGACAATTTCCTGTGCCATATGATTTTACTCTGGACATTTTTGTTCATGGTTTGTTTGTGCGTCATGTGGTGGAAACTAAAATACACCAGCTATGCAAATTAAACTGGGTGTGGACTGAAAGTCAGAAGCGTGACTATTTTGCCAGAGGCCATAGCTTCAGCTCTGAATCACTTTTCTTTTTCTTTTTTTTTGCTCTCTCTCTAAATATTTCTCCCATGTATCATTCGACCAATGTTATTGCGTCATTGATTGTGACCCGACATGGGGGTGTTTGGAATATCAGGTGTTCGGAATATCAGGTGTTCTTGCTGTGGAAAACACACCTGCATCTGAAAATGTGAAACTGCTTTACCTGGCACTGTCTAACTACACCTGGCACCTGGTAACTCACGCCACTCTTAGTTCTGAATATTCACAGGTAGATACTGTGCCTGCTTGTGAACTGGATGTTCTCTATTCTGTCCACCCACTTCTGTTATTTACCACTTCCGTGGCGGTTCGATGGTTATCACATGTCGATGTGGGCTCTGTGACAGATAGGCAACGTTGTCCAGGTACAATTTTCCCCTGTTTGTACATGCACTCATATTGCTCATATTATCATGATTATTGTCCTTGACCTAATTCAGTGGACTGCACAGCGCTCCTGTCTTCCAGCCGAATGACAAGCGGTTGTCAGGTGGGTAGGTCCCTATAGCGGCTGTACAGCCTGCTGCTTGGGTCTCCTGCAGTATTGTATATTTTATTTAAACTTTGTGCTCGTGAGTTCTGACCTTTGGGTTTGACACGTGGACGTTATTACCCCATTTGGATCAGACTAATGCACTCAGTTTATTTTATTTTTGGATGGAGTGGAAAGTTGAAAACGAGACGAGCCCTGTTTGACGGTTCCCGCTTCCTTTTGGTGCAGATATCTGTCCTCGTGCGGAATCCTGATGACGCGGGGGCTCCCCTTACTCGGGGCGGTCCCTAGCCGCGCCATCGTACACCCCACCCGCAGCTTTTTCAACCTGGCAGACTCCTTCAACAAGAGGAAGGAGTACTCTGAGAGACGCATCATCGGGTGAGAGCCCGACTGCGTTCGCTTTTCTGTACTGTGTTTATTGTGCCCGGTGAACATACCAGAGGTGGAAATCCAGAGGACATAAAGTAAAAGTCCTACCATGTGCTTCTTCCACCCATAGACTCAGCCAGCTGATTTCACTAATTAGTTCTACCTCCTCACTGAAGAATTATGTTAATTAGCAAATCCAGGTGATTGGAGCAAAATACTGGGGAGGACTTTTACTTTATGTCCCCTGGATTTCCACCTCTGGAACATACCTCTCGCCACGTGTGTACATCTATATATAGTGTGTCCCTGGATTTGAGACATGGGGCGAAGATGTTATGTAACGCACGGATGGAAAATGGCCAGCTGTCAGCTTTCCGTGGTTTAAAAAGCATCGGCCGTGTTGGGATCTTGGGTTGAGCTAAGGTTAACCTGATAATTCACTTGCGCAATATAGACTCTGGGTAGGGTTCATTCACGCTAATTAATGATGGAAATTTCACAAATTACAATTCCTTACTTTATACATTCAGCTGGGAATTAACTATTCACTCCAGCAACCAGCATGCTGTCATATCAGTCTGCACCACGGCACAGTGGAAATTGGACTGCTTCTTTTTTCCCCAAAGTAAAAAATGAAGAAAAAAAAGTCCATGTATATGTAATTTTGTCATTTAAATCTGTAATCCAAGCTTTAAAAACAGATTAAAATTAACTAAATGAATACAGGTAATAAATACATTAAAAGCCATTGATGGAATCTGTCCATGGTCTACTGAAGGTGATTATGCTAAATATTGAAGTTCAAAGTTTACAATCTCCATCCTGGTCTTATCATGGGTTTTACTTCAGATGTCCCTGGTCAAAAAAAAAAACGTGGACGTATTAATTTTCTTTGCTACAGCTCAATACTATATTATTATAGAGGCAGGTTTTTTTTTCACCAATGTCTTCCTGTAGGTGTGATGATCATATTAAAAAATCACTACATTGAGTTTGCTGTAAATATCCCTCCATATAAAACCCAAAGGGAGAGCTGGTAGAAGCATTGAGGTACTTATTTCTTTTCCAGCCTATGTTCAAGCACAAATTTGTCTCTTGGTTTTTAAAAATCATTCCCAATAAAAAACATTCCTCTGCAAAACATTTCATCTACACTTCATCACATTCATATTTCTTTAAAAGTACATCATTTAGGGGGGAATTCCCATTTTCCCCAGTTAAAATACATTCAAACAATGAAGACACCACAATAACTGACACTATTTACAAGATAACAACAAAAAAAAGAAAAGAAAAAGGAATGTTCACAAGGACAGTGAAGTGTTGAAAAACACACGAGTGTTCAAGCACAAATGCAGATTGGATCATGAACCTTGACCCTTTTGCTAATAATAAGCCATTCAGGTGTGTGCTTCTCTGTACCTGTAAGCCATTCAGGTGTGTGCTTCTCTGTACCTGTTCTCTTGCGCAGACTCATGAACAGAACAGAAGGGATTAAATATGTGAAACTATTCCAGACCAAGGTGAAGGTCAAAAGCCATATACCTGGATAAAGTGCTTCTGGCCACAACACAAAGTGTACACAAACCATAAAAAAATAAATAAAAAAAACATTTCAGATTCAGGGTGTTGGGAAAAATAAATTTCCTGCTTCAGTGTTCTTGGATGGTCACCTAACACAATCAGCCTTACTCAATGATCAAGGGGGGTTAGAAACAAAGCCTGGTGACGACAGCACCACTAGGGTGTGAGACGGGAGTTAGCCAGCATACCAAGGTGACAATAACCATTTGGTTCCCTCCCACACCACATACAATGTCTATTAGTTTGCCTGTCACCCAATCAGGGACAGGAACCTGCATTTTATTTCAGCATTTTATTTCAGGTTTGGGGTATAAAGCTTGTACCCTACACAACACTATTTTGTGATTGAACTGCCTTACTATTACCCGGTATCTTGTATACTGTAATTAAGACTATTTTGCATTATAATTAAATTGCTATTGACCTAAACTTTGGAACTCCGAGTTTTATTTTACAAAGGACAGTATTTCTACAAGGGTGTGAAATGAACACCCGCCACCAGCCAAATGCTGGCAACATTTTGATTGTGGCTGTAAGATTTTTTAAATGTAGCAGCCAATTTGGCAGGTAGCCAACCAGGTTGTGTTGTATTGCAAAGGGTAATGAGGCTGTGGGTAAAATGCTCAAAATGGCTGGTGATTTTTATGATCTCCAAACCACTATGGCCAGTGGGGGAAAAAGTTCATTTCACACCCTGTTTGGGAAGAATTCATTTTGTGAAGCATCATTTTATACCTGTTACTGAGACATTTCAATAATAAGTGTTGGGGAAGCTACTTTGAAAGCATAGCTTTGCTAGCTACCAATTACTTCACACTGGAAGAAGTTGAACTACAGCAAAGCTACCCTAGTGAGAAATCTAGTTTGGTTAACTAAAGCGACTTAGAAAAAGTAGTTCAAACTGCTTTGTAAAAAAATTATCAAATTCACAATGTACATGTGATACAAAATTATAACAAAATATAATACAAAAAAGGCACATGCCAGCAAAAAATGCCACTCAATTGAGTTTATTGCAAAAAGTACCCACTTGTTCACAGGTCATACATAAACCAAAAAAATAAAAAGGGGGCAGTGGCTGGTCAAAGGGGGTTCAAGTACAGTAAAGAAGCAATTGTAAAATAAACATAAAAATCATTCCTTTCTTTTTATGGCCCAAATTTGTTTGTAGTTTCAGTGGTTAACGACACAAAAAATGGCAAAAAAGTAATTTAACTACTGTAATCACTATGCAAATATGAATGTAGTTGAACTACCAGCAAGCTATTTATTTATTTATTTATTTATTTATTTTTCAATACTGCAAGTAACGCATGTCTAATACATCTCTCGTGTGTCTAATACATCTCTCGTGTGTCTAATACATCTCTCGTGTGTCTAATACATCTCTCGTGTGTCTAATACATCTCTCGTGTGTCTAATACATCTCTCGTGTGTCTAATACATCTCTTGTGTCTGTGCCTCTCCATCTCCTGTCTCAGATACTCCATGCAGGAGATGTATGATGTGGTGGCGGGGGTGGAGGATTACCTCCACTTTGTGCCGTGGTGCAAACGCTCTGAGGTCGTCTTCCGTCGCTCGGGCTTCTGTAAGGCCAAGCTGGAGGTGGGCTTCCCACCAGTGATGGAGCGCTACACCTCACTGATCACCACAGTGCGCCCCCATCTGGTCAAGGTAGGGTACTGCACATTAAATTACTGCACGGTACTGATTTTATCTTGTTTGGACTCTACGTGCTCTACTGGTATGATCCGTCTTAATGGTTACGACGGGCAGCTTTGGTCTCATGAACCACCTGATAGGTGCAAATGCCATGATGTGTTATCAGTCATTTGCTGATTTAAAAAAAATAAAAATAAAAAATTATAATTTTACTAGACAAAACACTTTGATCTCAACAGCAGCTCTTAATTGGTTGAAATCAAAGCATCTTTGTAAATGATTGCTTTGTACGTTTAGCGTAAACTTGCTGTAACAACTTGATGGTAGAGATTCTGGAATGTTGTGGCTCGTTGTTCTAATGATTTCTTATGGAGTGATCGGCCTCACCTCAGAGCTGACCAATGGGCTATTAGATCCTTATTCTGACTCCTCCCTCTCTGTACCCTCAGGCGGCCTGTTCGGAAGGTAAGCTCTTTAACCACCTGGAGACGGTGTGGCGTTTTAGCCCCGGGCTTCCTGGCTATCCTCGCACCTGCACCCTGGATTTTGCTGTGAGTATCACGGTCTACGGCTGTGTGTCAGACCTGTTGTGCCGTATTCTGGGGCAAAGAGGGGGAGAGCGATGGTCTCTGGTACTCAGAGGCTGAGCTCAGTTCATGTGAAGGCCATGTTTTGTACCAAAAATCGCTGCAGTGAACACATGATCAGTTTGATTCATCCTTTTTCTGAGTGCATTTGCACATGCAAACCAACCACATGCTTCACCAACTCTTTGTGACATGACTACTAGGCCAAATTAAGTATGTTACTTGATGTTATGTAATATTACTGAACACAGATTTAGTAGCAAGGAAATACATTTAGAAAGAATTCTGGGGTAGCCTTCATCAGCATGTGTGAGGGAAGGGACACCATAATCTGTTGATGGAGCAATGTTGGAACTAACATTAAAATTGCACCTGATTCCCCACGTCCCCCCTCCCCTCTCTCGCCCTCCAGATCTCTTTTGAGTTCCGCTCTCTGCTGCACTCCCAGCTGGCCACGGTGTTCTTCGACCAGGTAGTGAAGCAGATGGTGTCGGCTTTCGAGCGCCGCGCCTGCAAGCTGTACGGAGCCGAAACCAACATCCCCCGGGAGCTGATGTTCCACGAGATCCACCACACGTAGCGCGAGCCCCCCACCCCGCCCCGCCCGGACGCGCCGCCTGGGAGAACAGGGAACAGGGAGGGAGGGGTCGGAACCCACCGAGGTGTCATGCGCCTGACCACCGTCGTGCCTTATTACAACTTGACTATTTGTTTGTTTGTTTGTTTTTTTATTCCCAAAGTCCACTTGCTCCCCAGTTTCACAGTGAGCTTCTTTTTGCTCCGCCTGCCACTGTCCCGCCCCTCAAATACCCTCCTCCTCCGTCAAACTTCAGCACACTCCCCCTGCTGGTGTAGACATGAAGTGCACCATCATTGCCATTTCTTCAGTAGCTGAGGAGGGCAGTACGATACACAGGAGATGTAATCCATTTAACCCTTTGAAGAGAAGGGTTTTGGAATACTTTTCCCAAAATTCTAAGTCGGTGTTCTAGAACTCTATTGCTTTTCTAGAACTGCAGTAGTGATTGTTACATAAGAATTAGAAAGTTCCGTTAAGAACATTCTAATCACATATTTGTGATCTTACACCGTATAGGGCTAAATAGGGCTAAAATGTAAATGAGTTTGGAGGATAAATGACTGCACCGTGCGTTGGTAGTGCCACTGATACCCCTGGGGTAAAGGGCAGGATTTTGAACACCTTTGTTACAAAAATTCGGACACATTATGCTAATGCAATCTAATCGCAACGCTACACATAGATTGCCACAGCGTTGTTACAAACGCGTGACAGAATTAAATGGCAGCGGCTGGTGAAATGTGGTGCATACGCAAAAGGAGTTAAAGTTGCCGTTTGAATGCAATATGTACAGTTAGCTGACATACGGGGTGAGTTGGCCAAAAATAACTTGAATATAAGTATACAGAAAGCACGCTGCATACTGTATTTCTGCAAGAACGCACGCTGCATACAGAACGCACACTGCATACAGAACGCACGCTGCATACTGTATTTGTGCAAGAACGCACGCTGCATACAGAACGCACACTGCATACTATATTTGTGCAAGAACGCACGCTGCATACTCGCACACTGCATACTGTAGCTGTGCAAGAACGCACGCTGCATACAGAACGCACACTGCATACTGTATTTGTGCAAGAACGCACGCTGCATACTCGCACACTGCATACTGTAGCTGTGCAAGAACGCACGCTGCATACAGAACGCACACTGCATACTGTATTTGTGCAAGAACGCACGCTGCATACTCGCACACTGCATACTGTAGCTGTGCAAGAACGCACGCTGCATACAGAACGCACACTGCATACTGTATTTGTGCAAGAACGCACGCTGCATACTCGCACATACTCGCACACTGCATACTGTAGCTATGCAAGCACGCACGCTGCATACAGAACGCACACTGCATACTGTAACTGCAAGAACGCACGCTGCATACTCGCACACTGCATACTGTAGCTGTGCAAGAACGCACACTGCATACAGAACGCACACTGCATACTGTATTTGTGCAAGAACGCACGCTGCATACTCACACACTGCATACTGTAGCTGTGCAAGAACGCACGCTGCATACAGAACGCACACTGCATCCTGTAGCTGTGCAAGGAAGAGAGGCTGAGTGACAGACAACGCAGGCTAATTTTGGATGGCCTTCCTGGCATGTTGGCTCTCCCATCAGCTGGGAAGGGGATTTGAACGAGCGCTAGAGTTTCCGATTAATGAGCACTCCAGGGCGAGGGAGGAGCCTGGCGCTTGTGTGCCGCGTGTGCAATATTATAAACTGCTCCTACATAGCGTGTGTGTATCCACTGCTAGTAAGGGTCCAAACTGTGGGCGCAGTGGAGCAAGATCAATTTTTGAGTTACTATAGCTGTCCGTCAGGTTGTTACACAGGTGAAAGATATACCGTCATAGACCCTTAAAAAGATTCTCGTTCCGTACCCACAGACCCTCCCCTTCTCTTATTGGTTCATATTTTTTAATCTCTGTGTATACTCATATTATCACTTTCATATTTATTTAGTTTATTTGACAACCACATGTGCACATCCTATGGTAAGACCTGAGATAAAGGTGTGCTTTGTTGCCAAACTTTCTTTTATTTTTTTAGTGCAAATGAACTTGTTTTAATGAGTGTTAGTGTGAAAAAGGGTGTCTATGTATTCAGACTGCATGGTTGATAAAATATTTTTCTACAAAGACATCTCCGTCTGTTTTGTTAGTCTGCATAAGTTTTGAGGCCTTTGAACATCTGGTTTAGGCTGGTTCTGTCTCACATGATGCCGTTTACTATTTTAGACTGCAGATGGCCTGCAGTAAAAGCCATTTAAATTCATGAGCCAAAAATGCCCATGAGGTTGTGTATACTGACCCCTGGTGGACAAATGGTGCAGCGCATGTAAATGAACCAGTTAATGCGCACAGAGTGCTCTGGATTTTAATGGTGATGGTAGATTGTCATACGGTGCATACATTTGCATTGAATTATTCTGATTTTACCAGAGAGAGCATACACACTGGTTAATACAAAGCCTTACATGCCATTGTTACAGTAGTTAAATTTTAAGCAATTTTCCCCCAACTGATCTAAAAAAATAATAAAATAAATGTAATGTTACTATTTGATAGTAGGTATACAGATCTGGATGTGGGTGCACTGTAAAATTTTGGGAACCACAACAGGCATTAAAACTCATCTGGTAAACTATACTTTTTACTTAAATACTGAATGTGCCAGTAAATTTAAATGAGTTAATTAACTGAGGGAGCTTCATAGCCATTATAACAGAAGTTCCCTCATGGAAAATAACCTGCATTTACTCATTTACCAGATGGTCATAGCCAGAGAAATACCAGACCATCTGACTGGTAAAGCATTGATATAGTTAAACCAACAGATACATACTGAAGATGTTTTCAGAATGAGTTGACAGCAATGCAGTCACACCCAACCCAACAAGATGGCTGTGCTCAAGGTTATAAAACTACACCAATTGTTCAGAACATCTGGTTTTATTGAAGAAATTTTACAGCAATTGTGAATAATACTGTATAAAACAAAGTTTTACATTGAACAATCACTCGTGCGTCTTTGTGAAGGAAATGCATTATTTGGGCAGGGACGCGTTTCGGCTTCCGCCTTCGTCAGCGTGCATAAATAACAAGGACTTATATAACATACATGACGTGAGTCAATCTACTCGAACATTCAATCAATCCATCAATCAATCAATGAATCACTACATCAATGTTTGTAAGATATAACACATTGTGGATTGATGGATTGACTGAACGTTCGAGCTGATTGACTCACGTCATGTTATATAAGTCTTATACCTGTCCTTGTTTATGCACGCTGACGAAGGGCGTGCCCAAATAAAACAAAACACTGAGTTGCTGTCCTCTCTTTTTACTATATATACTCCACTAAGGATTCAGCACCGGCAAAATGTAACAACACAAAGTTGCGCATGTTTAACGATTTCTCAAGGAAATGCATTGAACATACAAACCTCCCGATGTAGTCATTTGTGCCACTGGTCAAAAGCATACATTTATACACAAAAACAGACATGTAAGCTATAGCTGTTACTCTGTTGTCCTGGATGCAAAACTAAGACCAGGCACATTTTTTAGCACCCAATGGTGGCTTTCATTGAGTTAGAGCTGAGATGAGTGATTCAAATTACTGTGCAAGGGGAGTTTCACCAGTCAGATTCCCCACCCCATGTCTCACATCACCAAGACTGAGGATCAGCCGTTGCTGACAGAATAATGTGTTCAGTAGGTAAAATTCTCTCGATTTTAGTATAGGCTGAATGCAGCAGTGTCGCAATGCACACCAGCGCCCCCCTGCTGGTCGAGCAGGCATTCGCAATTAAATTCTCTTTGGCAGCTGGCCGTGGCTGCCTGACTCGCGAACTGCAGCGTGAAGCGGCAGCTGACGTCACCGTGCTCTCTCCAGACTCTATAGCGGGGGTTGCGCCAATGAGCGTCGATTAAAAATAAATTAATACGACTGAAGAAAAAGGCAGACATTGAACTCACCTTTTGAGATCATCATTCAAGAGAATGATATGCAGACCAGCACATTTATTGTGTTTGAAATGGCAAGTTTAGTTACAGGGCAGGGCAATAAACATATGAGGGTAACCACTTTTACCATTGCTATTTCGGTGAGCAACGAAAGCGCTAAAATTACAGACGTTCGTCCCCGTCCACTGTGCGCTTTTGGGTGACCCTCATCAATCACATCCTGTCAACTGCGTCCTCATGCCATCATTTCCCTGCAGGAAAACACCACAACACCAGTCAACGAGGCACTTCCCATGTAGGTAAGCTTCAAAACGAAGTGAGAACACAAATTATTTTTTAATATGGAGCTTCTGATGTTGCCAATGACAAATCCCAGGTTTTTATGGACACAATCATGAACATGCCAACAGACAAGCAATTAAAGGTATTTAATAGATTCTCAGCTGAAACAGTACGAATGAAAAAAAAATTTAAGGGCAATACAAAAAAACATAATATACATGAATATAAAAAAAAAAAACAATGATCAAGAGATTCATTAGGTTTCTAACAGAGGTGGCCGGGACCTGGCTGGAATAAAGTTTGGCTACAATGACAACTCTCCACTGATCTCTCCCGTTAATTCTTCTGGCCTTCTGGGCTAGATGTGCCTGCTAGTTCCACCCCAAATCCTACAAGGGTATGATGGAGCACGAGGGGGATGCGCTGCATTTAGTGTTCTGATAAACGATGGAACACTTTCAAAACTCACCAGAACATCAAAAACCACCCATAAAAAAACCAAACTAAAAATATTAAATCAGCACTTGGACATGTTCAATGTTTGAGGGACAGAGTACTTATGAAGAGTAATTAGCCATCACTGCCCAGGCAAACTCGAGCGCCCGTCTTCACGTGTTCATCAAAGACGGTGGGTTTGGGGAGTGGGGTACAGATGGGCCTGGTTCACAGTCTTCAGCAGTTTTGGGGGGGGGAGGGTGTGTGACTAGGCGCTGGAGGTGGGGTTGCTTGCGTTTCCACTTCATCGACCAAACGAGGTATCAAAGTCCAGCAGGTGGAGGGGGGCCCGTTCTGGGGCACCCTGACCCCGCTCCCCCACATTAAGTCTGGCAGAGAGTTCCGATTGGGGCGGGGTTTAGAACATGCCGCCGCCCATGCCCCCCATGCCCCCCATCCCACCCATTCCTCCCATTCCTCCCTCCTTCTCCTCCTTGGGCATCTCCGTGACAACGGCCTCCGCGGTGGCGAGCAGAGAAGCAACGCTAGCTGCGTCGAGCAGCGCTGTCCTCACGACCTGCAGAGGAATACGCAGCATATTTAAGCAAATATATAGTGCATAGTTGGAATGTAATGCCTAGATCTAATTTTAGTGTCTACGCTAATGTCACATATGGTTCCATAAATGAAAATTGCACTCTTGAGGGTGAAGTTTGTGTGCATGTTGCTTGTAAACCAGTCAATGTCTCCAATTCATTTTTGCAACATTCACTGCTGTACTGATGGTTTTCATTCTTTAGCAAGTTTTCTTGGCAGATTGCCTCAATACAACCTAAAGCAGACCTCATAGCGCTGCCCTATACGTTCAGTACAGGAGCTGTGGCTCGGCGGGAAGGAGGGGGCGGGTGGCGGTCAGTGTGCCAGTTTAAGTAAGGATCATTATAAGCCCTGTTAAGGTTATTTACGATCATAGACAACGCTCCATATCAACATTTTGACATATCAACATATCAACAAAACTTTGCAGTCTTGATACATACATCAGTTGCCGTACAGCCACACGTTTGTAAACTTCCGTTTTAAATTTTGGGAGGTCTTGGCCGAGTTTGAATTCTACCGTAGAAGAAGAAGCCGCTTCCGGGTCACCAGGTCAGGGTTTGCTTTGCAGCTAATCTTTCATTGTTAGTTACTTTTTTGCTAAATTAGTGTACGTTCATGCGACTGATTCATTCACTGCGAGCGCACAAGACTGCTAGTGAGCAACAGAAAACCACAAACTTTCCAAAACAATTGAGAAGTATTTCCGCTTTCCGGATGTATATCTAAATCTCTGTTGGTGTCTATACAAGTCAATGGATTTAATGAAATGATAAATAAAACCCCGATACGAAGCATACTTTGCGACGATTTATGTGTCAGAACATCAACGGACACCAGTGACCACTCGGTGAGTTTCCAGTCTTTGAAAACAAGAGTATGGTGTTTTTTGAAGGATTTTCTATTATGCATGTCCAGGTCCATTGTGTAAGTTAGCTGTGACATGAGCAATAAACAATAGATCTCAAGACTGGAAAGTATGTCAAAATGTTGATGTGGACCGTTGTATATGATTGTAAATAACCTTTTAACAGGGCTTAACATGCTAAATAACAAACCTCTCCTTTAATCATCCCCTTGCAAACGTGTATTCCTTCATTAGAGATTAAACCGTACATGCTGCTTGTGTATGGAACACTGATCTGAGATCAGTACGGCTGAGTGGTATTGGGACTTATTAGCCGCACCTTGGTTGGGTCGATGATGCCCTTGGCCACCATGTCCACGTACTCGCCCTGGAGGGCGTCGTAGCCCAATTCGGCGCCGCCCTGCAGAATCTTCTCTACCACCAGCGAGCCCTCCACCCCGGCGTTCTTAGCAATGGTCATGGCCGGGATGCGCAGGGAACGTCGGATAATGTCGATACCTTGGGGAGGAGAGAAGGGACAAAAATCAGAAGCAATAAAGGTGCTCACAGAGTGTTGAAAAGAAGGAGCAAACATGTATACGAACGGCAGTCTGACGGACTGTCCGCGGACATTTGCCTTTCAGTCGAGCGTACAACGCAAACTCAACGCCCCCTTTATAGACCACGTCCCATCATTTTTGTGCGCAAATAGCAATGGTGTCATTCACGGTATGCAGAAGGTCTGCTCGTAGGCAAAAAGACAACAAAAAAAAACAGCCGCTGTGCAGACTTCCTAGGTGGACGTCCGCTACGATGTCATTAATGTCCGTGTGGTCCCTATGGACGTCTGTACGCATACTCTTTTAGTGGCCTTGACCCAGCTCAAGTTTCCTCATTTGTCAGGTTATTTAGAGAAAAGATAATTTTTGAGAAAGGGCGGATGGGTAATTACGCACCCATCTTCTGGTCAGAGTTGGCGGGTGTGATGGTATCCAGGGCAGGGATGCATCGCAGGAGGGCACATCCACCCCCTGGCACAATGCCCTCCTCCACAGCAGCCCGCGTGGCGTTCAGGGCGTCCGTCACACGATCCTTCTTCTCGTTCACCTCCACGTCACTCGTTCCCCCAACCTGCCAGACGAACAGCGGCGAGTTGTCAGGCAAAGGAACATGAGAGGAATGAGCGTTCCACAGACTGCCATTGGAACACGATACAAATGTGTTCCACAGACTGCCACCGGAACATGATACAAACAAGCGTTCCAAACTTTCTCGTCCCATCTACTCACTAAGGCTACTCAACAGTGTGGAAGAGTGCCGATTCGGACACGGCCCGGGTGTTGAGTGAGGTGTGCTTTGTTAGGGTTGGAGTGAAAACCTACAGTACGGTAGATCTGCAGGAATAGGATTAGGAACCACCGCACTACACCGCAAACTGTAGACATGTACACGAGTAAGAAGGTTTTCATACATGCACCATTGATGATGTCACGATGTACAGCAGATATCCGCAGACCAGATCAGTGCTAACCACTGCCTACATATCTCCATTTAGTCTAAACTCATATATTACATACATTATACAGAAAACTGAGACATTGGAGAGAAATGCATCTTTACTGGGAGTACTGAGACTGCAGTCTCAGCCTCCTCAGCTTCTCTGACCCCTGACCTTAACAACGGCCACTCCGTCGGACAGCTTGGCGAGCCGCTCGTTGAGCTTCTCCTTCTCGTAGTCGCTGGTGGTGTTCTCGAGCTGCTCGACGATCTCGGCCACGCGTTTCTCCACCGCCGCTGCGTCTCCGCGACCCTTCAGCAGCATCGTGTCGTCCTTGGTTACCAGCACCTCGCCCACCTTCCCGAAGTCGTGCTCCTGGATGTCTTCCAGGGCCAATCCCACCGTGTCGTCGCCGAACACCTGTGGATGGAGGGAGAAGACGTGCATGCTGGGAAATGGTCCTCATGTCGGGCAGTGACCGTTGCAAGTGGCTTTTTTGAGCCACTGAATTGAGTGCAGCCATCACACGCTTATGTTCACCTGGGATGACCCAAAGCACATGATATAGCCTCACACCACATCCCTTCAGTGAGAAGAGGATATGTGCATTGTGCTGGTAAACAGAAGCAGGTCATAGTCCATCAGGGCTATAAAATTCAACACTTCAGTCACGAGTGCCACTCCAATACATTTAATTTTGGTGGGAAATATATTTCCCCCACACATTCATGTATTGAGATCTGAAAACATTTCTCATTAATCCTGTCATGACTAATTTATCATTTCCAATTTCCCTAAACTCTCAGCATGTTACCATCAGTAGCCAGTTTACATTGTGGTGTGCACTGATGCTAATTATTATTGGTTGTGGTCACTAAGACATTAGCCAGCTTCAAGGTGTATTTTTGAAGTTAATTTCTAGTGTAAATTGGAACAGAATTTGACTATATAAACATCCATTAAGTTACTATGTCAACAAGCTAGCTACTTTACTCGCCATTATTCTGTTCCTCCCTCATGCAATCTCACATCTCCTGTAGCCAAAGATTTTATTCAGCGTTTCTTGTCACAAGATGTACTCTTTCTCAAGATTCTTGCTTTGATTTATCATTCTCTGACCTTAAATGGAAGGAAAACTTGTTTCCCATGCATTAGCCCTTTCTACAATGCAATACACAGTTCTACAATGCAATACACAATTCAATTGTTTACAAATCTTTAAACTAGAATGAGTGCCAGACTTGAGTAATCTAGTGTCACTCACAGTGCCCCCAGTGGCGACAGCCATGTCCTGCAGCTGGCTTTTCCTGTTGTCTCCGAACCCTGGGGCCTTCACTGCTACAACCTGCAGACCCACCTTCAGTCTAGAGAGAGAGAACAAGTTAGTGTGTGAACACTCCCACACCCATACATACACATGACACCACTGTAAATCCACTTCAAATATAGTAACCTTATTTTTAGTCCTGGCAAACAAATGGCCATCGCTTCCCTACAGCGTTGTGTTCATTTAGGTATGCGATTTGGTTTGGCTGCCCTGAAGGTTGACTTTTTTTTTTATTAAAGTGAAAAAAACTGGCAGGATTATGGGTGGGCAGACCTGTTGAGGACCAGCGTACTGAGGGCCTCTCCGTCCACATCTTCCGCCACGATGACCAGGGGTTTGCGGTTCTGGTTGGCGATCTCCAGCGCGGGGACGATGCTCTGGACACTGGAGATCTTCTTTTCGCTCAAGAGGATGTAGGCGTCCTGGAACTCACATTTCTGACCTGCCCTCGGGGAGACAAACAAGAGGTCAAGGGGTCATGAGGTCAAGGGGTCAGTCACGGAGCAGCATGGGAGAAGGAGGCGCAAGGACAAGGCCTCACCTTTAACAGTGTTGATGAAATAGGGGGAGATGTATCCTCGGTCAAACTTCAGCCCTTCAATGACCTCTAGCTCATCATGCAGGGTTTTACCATCCTACAATCAGACCAGACAACGGCGAGTCATTTATGGGCTCAGACAACATTTTACTTACAATTCCAGGCTAATCCTTCATTCCCAGAACACAAATATTGTCTGAGATCAGAGAGTACCGAAGCAGAATTAAAGAAAGGCGCAGCTGAGGGGCGGGGCCTAAGAGGCGGACTCCACCCAGCCAATGGAAACCAACCTTGACAGTGATCACGCCTCTCCGGCCCACTTTCTTCATGGCGTCGGAGATGATGGTGCCGATCTCGCTGTCTCCGTTAGCAGAGATGGTGGCCACCTGGCAAGGAGCAATAGAAAAGGTGATCTTTTCAGTTCAAATTTTCAGCCAGTCTTTCAATATTTTAAATAAAAAAAGAAGAATGACGTCACTAAAAATAAAAATAAAAAAGTACATTTCTTAAGATATACAATAAGAGTTTCTAGTTATCACGAGAGTACTTAAATTGATTCACCATATTTGATACCACCATCATGGCTGACTAATAAAACATAGAGAAGGTAACAGTCATTGGGTCACGATGCCCAGTGCACACACGTGAGGCCCCTCTCCTACCTGTGCAATCTCCTCCGGTGTTGTGACCGGCTTGGACAGCTTCTTGAGCTCGTTGATGACAGTCTCCACCGCCAGCATGACTCCACGGCGGATCTCCACGGGGTTGGCGCCTTTGCTGATGGAGTCGAAGCCTTCCTTGGCGATGGCGCGCGCCAGCACGGTGGCGGCAGTCGTTCCATCTCCGGCCTGCTCGTTGGTGTTGTTGGCCACGTCCTGCACCAGCTTGGCCCCGATGTTCTTGAACTTGTCCTTCAGCTCGATGCTCTTCGCCACCGTCACGCCATCTTTGGTCACCTTGGGACTACCGAAGCTCTGCTCAATGATGACCATGCGACCCTAAAGGGATTGGATGGGACATTACAATACATTGAATCATATTAGAATGTATGCAAATACTGACTTGATCAAAAAAAACTACAGAAGTGAATGGGGAAAAAACTATGCTGCAGAAAAAACTAAACTCAGACCCTGAAAGAAGTACTCACTCTGGGGGGAAAAAACTACAAAAACTACAGCTAAAGTCTTGACCCAAGAGAGCTATTATGCTTTACAATTCAGGCAGGGGATGGGCGTTTTTAGCACCCAATGCATCACTCATTAGCTGGAAGAATTAATATTATTTTGAATTGAAAGTAAAAAATCTAGCAATAAGTGTGAAGACATGAAAGGACTCTCATATGCTCCGTTTTCACCGCTAACGCCTCCATTTCCCAGTAGTACCTTGGGCCCCATGGTAACGGCGACAGCATCAGTCAGCAAGTCCACGCCCTGCAGCATGAGAGCACGGGCGTCTGCTCCAAACTTCACATCCTTGGCGTAGCTGCGCGTGAGGTGGGGGGCCAGTGCCCTGCAGACGGGCCGCATCTGTTTCATCACAGCAGGTAAACGCAGCATTTCTGGGGAGGGAGAGAGTTTAACATCAGGACACAGTGTTCTTAGCACCTGTCCATTCATTCAGTGTAATATCAGTTCCCCCCCCTCCCCCCTTTTTCTACAGACACAGTCCATAAGATCATTAAAAGCCAGGGGCTGTGTCCGAATCAACGCCCTTCCATGCTACTGAGTATCAAGTATCAGCCCAGTTATTGAAAATATTGAGTAACAAGACATTGGTGTCACTTGCATCCTGGTGTCAAAATAAATTCACCATTCAAGCAAAGTTTGTTTAGCAATCTTGAGTTTACCTCCACAATGTGATAGATTTTGTGCATGTGTTAAAAAAAATACGGAAATAATCTTTTCGTCAAACTCGTGGGCACAGGGATACATTTGAATGGACTGGAAGGTTACTTATTCGCACATCCCCACGTGTGTACACCACGGTCATGCGTCACAAGGTCATTGTCCTTGTACATTTTCAAGGTCACTAATTTGACGCTATCTAACAACAATATAATCGATGTATATATTAAACTCGAAGATAAAGATTCAATGCAAGGTTTCATTCAACTCAAAGATAAAGGCGTCTCATTCTGCTTGAACAGGAACATGCGTATATTAACTAGCCAGATATATGTGCCTGCCGATACGCTTTTACTTACCTATCTAATTACAGACTGAGGGGATCGGACCAAATCGCATTGAAAAAAAACGACTACGTACAGAAAGATATCATTATGAAATCTTCATTATAAAAACGTGTGCGCCAAGCTCTTCCGGATCATGCCCACGTGCTGCGAACCTGGTCCTAGTACGTCATTACACAAGGTCAAAATCGTGCTGCGAATTGAGCATGCACGAAAAACTACTAGAAATGGACATTGAAGACAATTATGGTGGTTCACTACAAAATATTGCAGCATACCTAGGCAAATGTCACCCAATAACTGCCCAAATCTTTGAGACTGGACCAATAAAACATCGCCCAAGAACGGATTTTCTGCTACACAAAATATTAAAAACGCGCTAATGCCTACCTCTATCAACTGAATTATAGATAGCTAACGCTACTACAAAGCACGGCACAATCACGTTATCTACGGCTAGACTCGCTCGATAGGTTCACTTATTAGATGCTTTAGCAGCGGATTCGACATAGTAAACGTCACGTGGTCTTTAGCTATAGCCTATTACTAAATATCGAAGATTTTCATTAACTGCTGCTATAACCTACATAATTTATTACCCCCAAAACCATAATCTATGCACTTGCAAATTATTTCAATTCAAGATGGTGGGCGTCTCAAATGATTTGAGCTCGCTAACGTCAATCAAATTCTTAGCTGACATTCTGTTAGGACTCCCTGCAGAACATCTAACCTGCCACAGTAACTAAATCAAAACCGGGTTAAACCCGCGCTAAGGTACCAAGCCTCACAGCTCAATGAAGCGTTTCTCACAGAATAAAGGCCACCATAGACCAAGCTGATGCAGTGAACGCATTAGACCTTGTGCTGGGTAAATTAATGGCAGAAATACAAGTTTCTTAAAAGCAAGCCGCTGGAATAACGTGTTTTCGCCAGATAGCTATAACGTCACCCAACTTAGATTACTAGACGTGCCTAACGGTGACATTTTTGACCATATTAAATAATTCCATGTAGCGAACCAGGTTAAAATGTTACAGTATCATAATAACGTTACAAAATCAGTCATGACTAGCCAAGTTATCTACAAGTAGCTCGATACTACCCATGTAAAACGTTACCAGCATAATTAACTAATTTAGAACGAACATTAAATTACTGACACTGCCCGGTGAGGTTTGACAATCCGGGGGAAGACCCGAAAATCTTCATACTTGTTACGCTAACTCAAACTTCCAAGACCAAATCGATGGCTAGTAGCTTAACGTTAGCGAGCAAACCAGCGAGCGCTAGGCTGTGTTGCATTAATTAAATCGTCCTTGTCCTTCACATGAATAACACGCACAACACACACATATTTGCTAGGTGTTTCTGAAAGTACCCTCATGCTGCAATACTTACTGTTGAGATTTGGTAATTCACTGAATTATGATGACAGAAGTGGGCTCTGTTCGGCAGTCTCACACAGAATGTTAAACTGAGAGCGCTTGCTAATGCTACCTATCAACTCAGGCAAGTCGGCTCAGGACGCTGCTGCGCACATGGTCCTTTACATCCGGGTAATACGCCGGGGAGGCCCCGTAACATGTATAAGATTATATTCATACACATTAGATAAAATTAAAACGTAATCCCTTCAACCTCTTTGAAAATTAGAGAAGTGTAGGCAATTTTTTCGCAGTTTATGTGAGATATTTGGCGAAACTCGTTGAAACGTTTCTCAAAGTGCATATTAGTAGGCTATGTTTAATAGTTATACTCGTCCCTGGGCTGGATTTCTAGAAACTTCTTTCCATCATTGGAAGAAAAAAGTTTAGGGGTCATAGGTTGATATTGTGTAATGCTGGTGCAACCATATTCAGGTAAACATATGATTTTTATTGCGTATATTCTGTTAAAATGATATATGTCCTCACACATATTTTTACGTGTATTGACAACGATTTCCATGGCAATGTGTACTATGTATATTGCAATGACACTTCAAAAGATTCTGGACTAGTTGACTGAAAAATGGGAGGGTTTCAATTTTGAAAGAAGAGTCGCGCATGCGCGTATTATATTCTGGATATTTCTTCTTCACGTGGGTCTGTCTGTGCGTCGTATCTAGCGTGTCTCTATAGCCTTCAGAAACCTTGTGTAAAGACGTCGAGGCCTTGCAAATATTGCACAAACGCACTGAAATGGTAAGACTATTAATCAGGCATGGGTACGTTATTAATTGAGACGAGACACGATGTTGCATGTTCTGTAGATGTATAATCCAGTTAACGTTAGAGTTGCTAGCGTCCTATCATAATGCAGTTTTAGCTGGTTTGAGTAACTATAACTTGCTCAGTAGCAAGGTCGACAAGGGTATTGTCATCATTATTTATCTTTTTAATATCTGAGTATATATTCATGGCTATAACGTTACTAGCGAAATGCTTCAAATGTTTTAGCTAATGTTAGCGTTACTCTAAATTTCCGTAGTTAGACAGCTAACGTTAGACTAGCTAACGTCACATGGATGGGCTATGAAATGGCTCCGCAATTTATTATAGCAAGCTAACTACCCTTTAGCATGTTAATTGGGAATTTAGTCAATTCAGCAGCATAGTACTTCTTTCGCTGAAGCAGTTTGGTTGATAACGTTAGTTAATTACGAGGCGATTTGAATTGGTTTAATGAAATAAGTCAGTGGTTTCATTTAAAACGCGTGCAGTTAACTTGGGTTAAGATGTAGCTTCCTTTTTATTTATTTTAAATTTTTATTTTTAAATATAAGTACATTTTTGGCATGGTTTTGCTTTACTTAACACGATATGTTGTTGCACAAGCAATTGTATCCGGGGCAAAATGGTAGCTGATTTAGTCCACATTAGTTGATGCTAAGCAATGCTAACTTGCTACCACTAACTTTAACCAACTAATTTCCAGCAAAGCGTTTTGACCGGTTTCATAACTTTGTCAGGTTTGACGTGATCTAGAGTACATATATTTAAAGTGTATATTTAAACCCACAAAGTCGAGGCAAGTAGTTGTGCGCATGTGCAGTAAGCCTCAAAGTAGTTGGTGTAGTTTGCTCATATCCCGGTGACGGAGATTTTAAAAACCGGCATGGAGAGAAAAAACAAAAAAAAACACAATCATTGTCATCCATTATCCTATTGTACAAGATGTACTATTTCTATACAAATGTGCGTTTGCTGCTTTGGTCACAGCGTGAAATTGTGTGATTGTTATTATAATTTTTTTAAATCCAAGTTTTAAAGTCTTATTGGATCTCATATGGTCATCTTGCTCACAAATTATTTCTGAAACTGCCGAAATTATATGATTGTACAAAGTATCTCGTCGATTGTGGGAACAGAAGCCTGTAACTACGTGTGTTACTGGTTTGATCACTGCAGTATTGAGTCAGGAATAAGGACGGGCTCTGGCTTTGTATCTAACACGCCTAATTGGCAGCTGAGTTATTTATCAATGAGCCCTGTCTCATTTGCATAGTCCCACTTTCCAATACGGTTCTCACATGAAACACTTTCAACTTTCACCTCACATTCCCATATTAGCAATAGTTTTTCCCTTACATTTGACGGTGTTTTAAAATAATCTGTAAATAAGAGTAATTGTGAAAATATTTGAACTTGAGTTACAAAATGGCAGAAAATAAATTTGAGTTTTGTATGTGTCCTTACTGTGAGGCACATAATTGTGCCACTTCGCACCCATGGAGTCCTTGAGGTTCAAGCCTTCAGTTAACCTTGTACTGATGCTTTGATTGGCTGGAGTCTGTTCAATGAAAGCATTCTGGGAGATGAGTACTTAATGTGTGGTATGCTGGAATGAGAAATTTATAAGCTTGTTTGGGGGTTGGTCCAGAGGTTTTATCTTTCGTACGGTTCAGTGCCCTGTGTCCGTTAGCTTACCCCGAGACAGTAAACATTGACAATATCTCTTACTTCTCCTATCCTCTGTAGAATCAACAGACTGGAACTTTACTCTCCCCCATACCCCCCTCCTCCCTCTTCTAAACCGCTCTCTGTTGGGGGATGACCTCCGCTCAAGGTCATGTACACACATCAGACATTTTGTCATTTCAAGTGGAGCAATATAAAGACAGCTTTTACACTCAGTCACAGGCTGGTCACTTAAAAACGGTGTGTTTTAATCTAGAGCCATTTCCTGCCATTTTCTTAAAATTGTATCATCCACCGTTCAGTAAGAAATGTCCACCATTTCCTCTTTAGGCACTCTGTACTGGTAATATGAGTGCGACAGATCAGCAATACAAATGGTTATATGAGAACCTGAAAGTCTTATTGAGGGAGCTACTTTGTGTAAAAAGTGCCGATGTACACGATGGTGACCATGTTGTATTCGCTATTCGCTTTGCCTCTCGCCAATGGACCAATCAACACGGACTACATGGAGCAAACGGAGTATCATACTTAAAATGAAAGGATGAATCCAAAGGTTTCTCCCCCCTCCCACTAATTATCTGTGTTTCCCCGTGTTTCCCTTTGCAGGCATTCAGAAAATTCCTCCCCTTGTTTGACCGTGTGCTGGTGGAGCGGCTGGCGGCTGAGACGGTATCTAAGGGTGGCATCATGCTTCCGGAAAAATCTCAGGGAAAGGTGCTGCAAGCTACAGTGGTGGCTGTCGGCCCAGGGGCCACCAACAAGGTGATTGCTAATATCCTCTTGATAGCTCTTTGCTATGCTTCTAAGACTGTGCCTGGTAGGAGGATGGGATTGTTTAACATGTCTGCATTACTGTCTTTTTTAGAGCGGAGACATTCAACCGGTCTGCGTCACCGTTGGGGAGAAGGTCCTATTACCTGAATACGGAGGAACTAAAATTATTCTGGAAGAAAAGGTATGCACATAATTTAGGTTGCATGTCAAGCAATTGCTGGTGCACACATTTGGTTTTTACTTTAATGGATCTGGGGCTTTTTTTTTTTCGGTCAATCTTATTAAAATGCGGCTGTAGTTTGTAGTCTCCCATTTAGAAATGTTTTACCAGTATAAGGGTTTGACTGAAGTATATGATGGGGATGACTGAGGTTTGTAAATCTAACATTTCAGCGATAATGTTTTTTTCTTCAGGATTACTTCCTGTTCCGTGATGCTGATATCCTGGGCAAATATGTAGATTGAATTCCTCCCCTGACTCCATTGTATCTGGAAGAGAAAATCGTGGCACTTCTGTGTATTTTCTATGTCATTCGATTGTGTATATAATGATTGTTTTCTTAAAATAATAAAGTGAACTTTTGGGTCCGTATGGGCAGTTATTTTTCCATAATGAGTAGAGTCAGCCCTTTGTCTCCACTTTTCTCATATGTTCTATTGTTATTCTGATTGTGCCAACCCAATGAACTACAGTCATAAAGTAATTGGCACTAATTACCCAATGAACTACAGTCATAAAGTAATTAGCACTAATTACCCAATGAACTACAGTCATAAAGTAATTGGCACTAATTACCCAATGAACTACAGTCATGAAGTAATTAGTACTAATTACCCAATGAACTACAGTCCAAGTAATTAGCACTAATTAAATGCATACATTGACTGACAATTGCATGTTCAATTCAGTCCAATTAATTAAGGCTGTGGACATCCAGTTTCAAAATGTTATGTTTTTGTTTTGAGCAGTAGGAAATACAATAAAAAGGAGAAGTTATACATTCCCCTCGCTCAGAAATTCAATGGTATTAATATTTTCCAGCAGAGGAAAATTCTTGGAAATAAAAGTGGTGAATATCATGTACACCGTTCAAATTAAAAGTGAAGAGTGATTCTAAAATGATTAAATTTGATCATGGTCAGTTATTTACAGACTCTGTTATCATTGATTCATTGGAAAAAGGAACCACATTCCCTAAACTGAAGACCACATTGAGACTCGTTTAACCTCCCACTTACCATTTGTGAACTCCACCATGCGGTATACCACATGCCCACTCCACATATAGACCGACTTGCCTCGTAATTCTATATGCTATTCTATATACGCTTATGCAATAATGAACTGTAAAGAAAGTATTCTGCCATAGCAACTGAAAATTGAATACGCGAAAATCATAGAAGACAGTAGCCACATGCTATAGGAGACACTGTTGCTGCCATTTTGGCATGTATCAAGTTCGCACACCCTCAATTAAGTTTTGGAGCTCGCCCCTTTTCCTTCCGGGGCCAACGTAACTGAAATCTTGTTTGCGACACAAAAATGTTTGTGGCTTCTCGCTGATCCGATGAATGGCAACAACCAAAGAAAATAAATGAGTGCAAAATGCTCTAGCAGCTGTTTCTCTCTGGAAGCAACAAGATAATCAGTAGAAAATGCAGTCGGACACGAGATGAAGATAAGCATATTTTTTTTGCTTGGGTAAGACTTGATATGAGAACTAAAGGGCAAAGATTGTAAGACCTTTGGATGGCTAAAATATGTTAAAGATTTTTTGAGTGGTAATATTAACCTGTAACCTAAATCTATTGAGTTGTTTACTTAACATTTTGATAAAAGCTAACAAGAAAACAGCAGTTTAGCTGACACTTTAATCCCAAGTGTTTACAGGTAGACTATACCCTCAATTTCAAAAATTTGGTTTACGTAGGCTACATGAGGTCTACCATAAACAGCAGGCTACACGGTGTATTGGAGGCATTTAGGTCTGAATCAGGATAAACCTCCAAACCGTTTATCCCTTTGTCGATTGGGCCTACTTCGCTACAATCTATAATAAATAAGAACGACAACAAATGGACCTAATTATTTATGTGGGTTTTTAGGCCTGGATACGAGGGACGACCGGGAAAGGACAGTTAAGACGCTGTGGTCAAGCCAGCCGCCAATTTGAACTCCACTCACAAAGGATCAGGACATTTTGATATGGAATTTCAAAGTTAAAGCACTTGATCATATTCAATAGAATGTGTATTGAGGCAAATTCAGAATGGATTTAAAATGACACTGTTTCCACATACATTACATTATAGGCATTTAGCAGACGCTCTTATCCAGAGCGACTTACACAACTTCTTACATTTATCTATTCCTATACATCTGGATATATACTGAAGCAATTCAGGTTAAGTACCTTGCTCAAAGGTACAACGGCAGTGTCCTACCTGGGAATCGAACCTGCAACCTTTCGGTTACAAGTCTAGTTCCTTAACCATTATACTACACTGCCGCCCTACAAATTCAGAGACAGAAGACAGAATCTCCTGACCCTTTCTGAGTGGCACTATGATATGGTCTCCTAGCTACTTAATGTGGAATTTGTCTGTGGGAATAGATAGTGTAATTTTAAATCCATTCAGAATTTGCCTCAATACACATTCTATGAAGTGCTTTAATTTTGAAATTCCATATCAAAATGTCCTGATTTTTTGTGAGTGGTACAATAAGATGGTCTACTGTCTATCTGACATTGAATTTGAATGTGTTAACAGTCTGAATTTGGTGATATATTCATTCTATATGTTAATATAAAGTGCTTTCATTTTTAATTTCCACATCAAAATGTTCTGATCCTTTTCTATGTGGTCCTATGAGATGGTCTACTGTTTATCTGAAGTAGACAGTTTCTTTTCAATAACAGTCGAAATAAGGCCATCATTCACCAATGAAATGGGTGCGCTTTTATTTTGAAACCGCTCCCTACGTTACGTGCCGAAAATGTATTACCGCAATACTGGTAGTATACGAACGTTATAAATAACGTGGTGGCTGGCTTGACAGTTTTTTTAGAATTGGCGGCTGGCTTGACCGCAGTGTTAAAATGCAGATGGGTTTCAATCAATGGTTCTGCTAAATAATCCCACCGTTTATAGGCATTATTTTTTATACAATCAGAGGGGTGTGGTTATTGTACACATAATTAATAAAATCACAAATTGGGTGGCTAAAGACACCCAACATCAGTTTTTTTACTTAGGCAACACGTAGGACAATGAGTCTGGAATGGAATCGGGATATTAGGCCTATAATTTTACACACTTGGACTTGGACTCTAGTGCAATAGGCTATACGAAACATTTTCAGTTATGATTTCTGCTGCTCCAGAATATTTTAGAGTCAGAATGAAGTTGGGTACCATGTCTTTGTCTTTTACTCTGGAACACCTTTTCTTAATTTATAAGTAAAAATAAATAAATAAATAAACTTGAAATACCATGCATGGCTCCTCTGATTATGGATACTCAAAGCCACGTAAAATATGTAGTAGCCTAATTATTGCTAAATGTATGCCTCCCACAAGGTAGATGGGAAAGGCCAAAATAACATTACATGTACAGGTTTGAGTTAGTGCAATTACACAATTACCTCCCATGCGCAAGATCAGTTATGGCATCTCCATGTTCCTGTGTCAAAAACTACAAAGAATAAATAAATACCAGGGAAATGTGGTCAGAGGATAATCTACCTTGTAGTATGGTAGCGAATTACCATAGTTTATGGTTAGAGTTTATGAGAACACCCTATTCACTGACTAGCACTGAATATTGGGCAAACACATTGAATTACACATTGGATGCTACCTGGGCAGTGTTTGAACAGTTTCTGTAGAATAATAAACATGTTTTGTTTGTGTGTGTGTTTGCGCATGCATGCTGTTGTGCATTTTATGTTTCTTCTGAATTGTTCCTTTACTGAAGTAGTTATCAGTCAACAAAATCGTTGTTTATACTTCTACCAAATAAGGAGGTATAAGGAGGAGACCAGTGTTTCTCAACCCTGGTCCTGGGGACCCACTGGGCATGCTGGTTTTTATCAAGTCCAGTCTCAATCCATTAAGGTTGTTGAAAATGTGTTAAAGTTCCACCATAATTGTGTAGTTAAACCTATTTTAACACAATTCAAGTTTGGCCATTTGCTGTCAGGAAACTCCATTAATTTAAACAGATGGTTTCAGGTTTCCACACTCTCAGCAAAGTGGACCCAACTGATTTCAGTTTGTAATTTAATCAATTAAAAATGGAACCTCTTTCAAGTGGAATTATTTGCCATGTAGTGCATACAGCACAGAAAATTAAAGCATAAATTGGTCTGACCGATTGAAATACCTGGGATATGGGACATTTTAAATCATCCTTCAATCGATGTAAAAAGTGAAATTAAGAACAATTAGCAGCTCATTTCAATAAAGAGCGTGTGATTGGAACAAAAACCAGCATACACAGTAGGTCCCCAGGACCAGGGTTGAGAAACACTGATGTACACTACCCCAGCATCGCCTATCGGCAAAGATTTTAGATATATGACAAGAAACGCAACTGACGCTTTTCCCCATTGGATGTTTTGTCCGCACAAGGGGAATCAGGCATGCGCAGTAGTGTTTACAGTTAACTTAGCAACTAAAGTTACATAACTGGGTCCTGACAACCTAGGCATATATAATCGAAAAAGAAAAGGGAGACTTTTGATTTTGTCTGTCTGATAATGACCCGTTTAGCGATCTGTTTTGTAAAAACTCCATTGACCGCCAGTCATTCAATGAGCGACTGTGGTCTGTCTATCGGACGTTCCAGCCCCAAAGTAGGACCTCTTGAACCGCCTACCTTTGCTATTGGTCATATCCACTTCTACCATGAATTTTGCTGTGTTTAGAAGTACTTTATTACCATCTAGTGGACAAGTTGAAAACGTTTTTATCGAAGTCATTGTGTTGTGGCGATGCGTAGTTGAGTTAATTTATCAACCGAGTACCCTACATAATGCATATGGAACTTAACATTGATCGAATGCTAAATTTGCTTTCTTAAACCAGGTGGTTAAATATTTGTTTTCAAATAAAATTTTAATCTCTTCAAATTAATATTTATCTTGCTGGACTATGTTGTGTAGTTTTATGTCGTGCCGTGGGGCGGCAGTGTAGGTCTAGTAGCCACCAATGGTTAGAGCTGGGCTTGTAACGCAAAGGCTACAGGTTAAATTCCCAGGTTGCCTTGCAGTTGTGCCGTTGAGGTACTTACCCTGAATTGCTGAAATTGTGTCTATTACACAAAGAAGATGAACGAGCTTACTAAGTGTAGGCTACACGAGACTGGCGCCCATATGTCTCTGGTGAAACATATTTATTTATTGGTAAATATGTATTTATTGGCAGCTAGCTCAAGAAATATTTCGGTTTATATTTATACTTAAGATAACAATTGTAATAAAAATCCATACAAAATACCGCATTTAGTATCTGAAGTATCTAGTCTAGTGAGTAATAGGCCCATTGTTTGGGATGTGTATTCCACCGTCAATGTGTGAAGTGGTGCGTTTGATCCGGTCTCTACCGATTCCTTAGCTCGTCAGTACACTCTGGTTTCTCTTCAGATCGTATAAATCTTTCGCCTTTTACTAAAGATTTCCGTGGAGAGGAACATTTATGAGTATCAACTAATTTTTTGTTAGCCCTGCCTTACGGCGGGGCTTCCCATACTGGTTAAAAACAAATTAAAACTTTATAAATGCGTTAGTTTTACTACTTTTTGTGTCCCGTTTATTTTTAGGTTACGTTCGGCTGCGTTCAGACTTTAGTTACCTAAAAAAAGTTATTTTTTAGACAATACGCTGCTACTATATAATTACATAGGCCTATTTCCATACTACCCGCTAATGATTCTCTCATGAAGGTAGGCTACATTACAGGCATTTTAGCAGACACTCTTATCCAGAGCGACAAACACAACTTTTTTAACATGGTAAAAAAAGGATAGGCTACTATGTTAAAAAAGTTGTGTAAGTCGCTCTGGGTAAGAGCGTCTGCTAAAATGGCTGTAATGTAATATATTGAGTTTACCAGGTAGCCTACCTTCATCAGATTGTCATTATCGGGTAGTATGGAAATATGTAATTATATAGTAGCAGCGTATTGTCTAAAAAAAATAACTTTTTTTAGGTAACAAAGTCTGAACGCAGCCGAACGTAACCTAAAAATAAACGGGACACAAAAAGTAGTAAAACTAACGCATTTATAAAGTTTAAATTTTTTTTGGAACCAGTATGGGAAGCCCCGCCGTAAGGCAGGGCTAACAAAAAATTAGTTGATACTCATAAATGTTCCTCTCCACGGAAATCTTTAGTAAAATTGTCTTTATTGGATTTTAAAAATACATTCCAATAAGAACATGTACAGCAAATAAACATTCCATTCAACACACTTCATTACATTCAATTCATAAAATTACACAAGTTAGGGGGGGGATTTTCCCCAGTTAAAAAACATTCAAGACACTAAGACAGGACAAAATGACACTATTTACAGGACAACAAAGGAAAAAAAAAAACCCTTATGGAGGAAAAAGCAAACAATATTGACGTGTATGGTGAAGTGCGCAAAGACACATGAGTGCCTGGGCTGTGTCGGGTTGGTCAAATGTTCATTGTCTCTCTCTCTCTCTCTTCCGTGTGTGGTGGGGGGGGTGGACTATATAACAAGTTCTTTCCAGTGGTCCACCCCCCATTTCTCTCTGGCCAGACGCTGATTTTGTGCATAGTCCACCATAACGCCGTCCTGAAGGAGGTTTTGTGTCCTCCTCCTGAGAGTGACAAGGTCCACTGTTGTCTTTTGGTAGACCTTGATGTTCCTCGTCTCCCACAGGACCTGCTTGACAGTGTTTACGATCCTCCACTGACGCTGGAGCTCAGGTGTTCGGCATCCTCCTCTAGGCCCGTAGAGGACACTCTCAGCAGTCAGGGAGGATCTGGGCAGCAACCTGTTATGGGAGACAGAGGAAACAACAAGGCCCCAGACCCGTCTGGCCACGGAGCACTCCCAGAACAGATGGTATACATGTTCTGAGTCAGTGCATCCGTGGGGGCAGCGCTCGGTCAGGGCTAAGTGCCGCCTATACATAAAAACCCTGGTGGGGAGACACATATGAGCAGACATCCAGGCAATGTCTTTCTGTTTGTTAGTTATACATTTATTCAAGACATTTGCCCAGATTATAGACGGGTCCAGGGTCGTGCTGCCCCTCGGGAGTGTCATGGTCTCTGTAGATTTTAAATGAGCCATGATGATTTTATAACTCCACGAGGTCAGCCCGGCCCTGGGCAATCCCGTCCTCAAGGCAAAGTCCCTCAAGGCTCGATATACATGTGGGGGGTCCCAGCTATACGGTATGGTGAGGTCCAGCACACACAGGCCCATCGTCCTAAGGAAGGGAGTGGCATAGTACCTAGCAAAGGTACCAGAGGCCTTCTCAACCTTCCTAGTATTCTGGACCAGTGTGGCCAGACCCTGCACCAAAATGATGTTTACTATGTCTGGGACCCCCCTGCCCCCATTCCTCTCCTCTTTGAGGAGGGTGGTTCTTTTTAGTTTTTCCATCGTACTCCCCCAGACAAAGCGAAAGGCCATTCTAGTAATTAATTTACTAGTGGCTTTGTCTGGGGGGAACACCCTCCCCACATAGAGAAAAATGGGTAGGACTATTGCCTTCAGGACCAGGATCTTACCCGTCTGAGTCAGAGGCCGCACGCTCCAGCTCCGGAGTTTGTTTTGGACGTGGCGCAGGGCTCCCTCCCAGCTCAGCTTTCCCCCTCCATTTGACTGGAAGGTCACCCCCAGGAGCTTGATATTGTCTCTGCGCACAGGGAAGGAAACGGTTAGTGACTCACACCAGTTTCGAGACAGGAACAGTTCACTCTTGTCCCTATTGACAAGGGCGCCCGTGGCCGCACAGAAGTCACTCAACACCTTGTTGGCAGTGGTTATTGAGCGACCATCTGTGCCGACGATGGTGATGTCGTCCATGTACGCCATCACCCTAAGCCGCTCCCCCCGGGCCCCGGGCAGTGGATAGCCAGCAATGCCCGGGTTGGCCCTGATAGCCTGGAGGAACGGTTCAAGGTAGATGACGTACAGGAGGGATGCTAGAGGGCATCCCTGCCTGACGCCGGACCTAATGGCGAAAGGGGAGGAGGGCTGCTTGTTCACAACCACCCTCCCCGAGATGTCGTTCAAACACATTTTGGTCCAGCGCAGGAGGGGGCTAGGAAAATTAAACCTCTCTAGCACCCTCTCCAGGCACACGTGGCTTACCCTGTCAAAGGCCTTCTCCTGGTCTAAACTGAGAAGGCCCAAGGGAGACCTGCGCTCCCCGGAGTGGATTATTAAGTCCCTCACGAGGAGCAGGTTGTCGTTTATGGACCTCCCTGGCACACTACATGTTTGGTTGGGGCCGACCACCGATGGTATCAGGTGTTGGAACCTCCTCATCAGCGCCTTCGCCATGATCTTGTAATCCACTGAGAGGAGGTTAATCGGCCGCCAGTGCCGGAGGTCCTTCAGGTCCCCCTTTTTAGGGACAAGCGCGACTGCACTCTGCCTCAGTGAAGCCCCCAACTGCCCCTCCCTGTACGCAGCCCTGAAAACATCCGCCACGTCCTCCTTCAGGAGATCCCAGAAAGCCTGATAAAATTCAGCTGGGATCCCGTCAGGACCAGGAGCCTTATGTAAATTAAGGGAGCGTGCGGCCAGGGTGAGCTCCTCAGTGCTCAACTCCTGTCCCATGCTCTCTTCCCCCAGGTGTCTGTCCAGGCCGTCCAGGAAGGTGTCCATGAGGGCCTCGTCCGCGGGCCTTACGCTATACAGGCCCGCATAGAACTCCCTGGCCACCTCCCGGACCTCCGCTTCTTCAGACACCACTACCTCTCTGCTGTTATAAAGAGAAGAGATGTTTTTTTTTTTTGACCGTGCCCTGCGGGAAAAGTACCTTGTACATTTCTCATCCTCCTTGAGGCCCTGGAGTTTGGAGCAGAAAGTGTATTTTTTCCGCTCCTCCCGATAGAGGGCGGAGAGTCTCTGTTTAACGAGTGCAATCTCGCTGCTAACTTCCAGGCCTCGGGACTGGAGGAGGCTAAGTCTCTGGAGGGCAGCGTTAGCTTTTTCGTAAGCTGCCCTCTTTTCTTTTGCCTTCCTCCGCCCGACTGCCCGGAAGTAGCCCTGCACTCGCTCTTTTACCATCTCCCACCACTCTATCGGGGAGTCAAAAAGTTGTTTTAGACTCACCCACTCCAGGTACCGCCTCGAGAAGGAGAGATGTACTTTGGGGTCCTGGAGGTGGCTGGTGTTCATCCTCCAGAGACCCCTACCAACAGTTGTGGACTTCTCCCATGCCAGGGACACGGTCACCATGTGGTGGTCTGAGAAGTGCGCTGCCTGGATGGAATAGGCGTGCACTCTCAGGCCTGGGGAGAGCAAGAACATGTCAAGCCGGGAGGAGGATTTTCCAGAGGAACTCACCCATGTGTGTTGTGGGGGAGAGGCGCCCCCGGCGTCGTGGAGGGAGAAGTCCTCTATGATGGACCGCAGCTCGTCGCTCGACCGGTCTCTCCTTGGTCTGCTGCGGTCCTCATCCCTGAGGGCACAGTTGAAATCCCCCCCCACGACAACCGGTGTATTGCATTGGATTATGGATCTTAATTTCTGGAAAAGGGAGACTTTCTCGGCAACGCTGGTTGGGCCGTACACATTGACCACTCTAAGTGGGGAACCCCCGACACTAAAATCTGTGACGAGGATTCGCCCACTTTCCAGGATGTTGTTTTCCATGATTTTTACAGAGGGGTTTTTAGTCAATGTGCCAACCCCATCGGCTCGAGCGACGTTAGAGCCGGACCAGAGAAAGTCCCCAAATCTCCACTCTTCCCTCAGAGTGTCATCCATAGTGCGGAAAGAAATTCTGCACTCCTGGAGAAGGATGACATCCGAGGAAGATTGTTGCAGAGTGGAGAATACTGCGTGTCTCTTGGTGGGATCTTTTATATTATGGGTGTTGGAGGTGGTGAGTGTGAATATAAATGACATGGTTGTGTTATTATTTGTTTGTGTCGTTTGACCCAGGTTTATTATTTGCGATTTCGCGACAGATTTTGTTGAGGCGTTCAAGTACGATGTCCTGGTTATTGAGGTGCCTACTCACCCCCTGGCTCGGTCCGCCCACAGCTCTCCCCGCCATACTGCCTGGCGGGTTCCGTCCTGGAGAGGTGGGACATGATGTCTTCGCCCCAGGTGCCCCCCCTGCTTGGGAGGGTCCTTGAGAGGTGTGCTGGTGTGTGCTCTTGGTGTGTTGAGGGTCAGGACCAGGGAGTGACCGGTCATTAGTGGGCCTGGTGTGAAAAGTGACGGGTCTTGAGAGGGTTTCATTTTGATGAGTGTGTGGTGGGGATGGTTTGCTTGGGCGTGGTGGAGGTTCTGGCCTGCTTTGGGGGGTAATAGTTTGACTGGAGTTGATGATTCTTGGCTGTGTTTGTCGTGTTGGTTGGATGTTTTGGCGGGCTATTGCTGGGTTTGGTGGTTGACCGGGTTTCTCTGTTGGGGATGTATTGTTGCTTTTGCCCTTCCGTTTCCTTTTTTGTATTTGCCACGGTGTTGGTGTGTCAGATGGGTCGGTGTCTGTGCTCGAGGAGTCTGACTCCTCCAACATGATGGGGGTGTCGGAGTCAGGCTCCTCTTTAATGTTAGTGACTGTTTGTGCGGGTAATATATTTTCGGAAGGCTCTGTAGGTGGGGGGGGTCCAGTGTGGGTCGTGTTCAGAGGGGTTGGTGCAGTGTCTAATGTGAGGGTGAGGTTTGTTCCAGACTGTGGGGGGGACGTGACTGGGGTTCTGGTTCTGGGCGCTGGGATGGGGGTCGGCGGTCGGGTAGGGGGTGTAGATCTTGGGGTAGGGGTCGGGGGTCGGGGGGGGCAGTCGATGGTGCGGGGGGTGCGGTGCCTCTAGCCCTGTTTGCATAGGAGAGGGGGCAGTCACGAAAGAAATGCCCACTCTCCCCGCAGAGGTTACAGGGCTTTGGGTCATGGCACGCCCTGGTCTCGTGTTCACCGCCGCACGTCTTGCACTTGACCACTGTGCAGGCTGCAGCTAAGTGGCCTAACTCGCCGCAATTCCTGCACAGCTTGGGCATGCCGTTGTAGAACACCACACCCCTATTCCTCCCCAGTGTGATGGTACTGGGGATATGACATACCCCCCCCCCACTACAAAGGGGTCGGGTCTGAGCTGGACCAGCCACTTCCTGGCCCCGGTCCACACACCATCCTCGTCAAGGATCCTCCTGGCGTCGGATTTAACTTCGCCATACCTGCCCAACCACGTCGAGACATCGTGGTCCTGCACAGTCTCATTATAAAACTGCACAGTGACCACTTTGTTCTCCGTGTCGGACAGGGGCTCGACGCCAAAGTTGTTCAGGGGGCTCCTGTCCTTCCCCTCTCTATAGAGGTTCCAGAACCTCTCCAGGACATTGGGATTCTTGAAACTGATCTCAAAAATATCCCTTTGCCCTGGAACCATCACCAGGCAGTTAAGGTCAGCTGGCACAAAGCCCATACCTCTCTGTAGCACTGCCCTACTGAATTCAAGACGGGTCAAACCTGTCACTCTCGTCTCCGGTCGAGTTGGGTTTGGGCCAGCAGCACGGCTTGCCTCCGCAGGGGTCACTGACTCGGGGGCGCCCCTTGTGGCTGCGCCCTCAGCTCCCTGTCCCGCCGGGGGGCCCACACTGGTGCTGCTGCCACCCTCCTCGGCCCTCTGGATCCATATCATGCGCACGGCGTTATGGCGTCGCGTCCCTGGCACAGCTCTGGCTGCCATCCCCTTTCCTCCTCCTAGGCCGGTCTCCAGCTAGTGGGAAAAGCACAGAAAACAGCACTCAGGAGATGGTGTTCCTTCCAGAAGGACCAGTTATGCAGCGGCGTAGCAAAAGGGGATCAGCTGGGCTGACCCCCACACCCCGCTGCGTGGGGACTTCCCTGTTTGGTGCAGGCGGCAAGCGTGGATCCTCAGTTGGTTTTGGAGGTCTGGATCGCCGCCTTCCGTCTCAGGGAGTCCTCCGGTCTGGTCCTCCCCAACTGCCTGCTCGTCAGCTTCGTCCTCCGGGTCTGGCCTGATGGTTCTGCTGCGGGCCTAAAGGGCAAAGAGAGAGAGGCGGAAAACCAGGGCGAAGGCCCAGCAGGTGGCTGGTGAGGCCTGGAGAGAAACAGCTCTTCCGGGCCTGCTCTCCAGGCAGGTTCCACACTCCCCTCGGTCCTCTGGCGTCAAGCGTCCGCAGCAGTAGCGCCGATCCCCGGAGCGCTCGAATCTTCTGGCAGTGGGTCCTCCTGGTGCTGTCCTGGCTCGCCCCAAAAGCTGGTCGCGGTCCGGCCTTGTCCGCCGGTCTGGCTTCCACCCATAGCCGCGGGTATCCACCAGACCTTCAGGCTTTTGGGGTTTAGCAGGCCGCGGTCAAGCCACTGCTGCCTGCCTCGCCCTAAAAGGCTCAGCGTTTGAGGTTTAGCAGGCCGCGGTCAAGCCACTGCTACCTGCCTCGCCCCAAACGCTGGTCGCGATCCGGCCTTGTCCGCCGGTCTGGCTTCCACCCACAGCCGCGGTCAAGCCACTGGTACTGCGGGTCTCCACCAGACCTTCAGGGAAGAAGAGGAAAGGGGTAGAGAGAGAAGAGAGAGAGAGAAAGCACAAACACACCCAAGACACAATCCAGCCGACAAACACTTCGTCCCACACTCACAAGTAGTGTGAGGCGAAAGATTTGTTCGTGCTGAAGAGAAACCCGGGCACGCACTCGTTTAACCTCCCGCTTACCATTTGTGAACTCCACCATGCAGTATACCACATGCCCACTCCACATATAGACCGACTTGCCTCGTAATTCTATAGGCTATTCTATATACGCTTATGCAATAATGAACTGTAAAGAAAGTATTCTGCTATAGCAACTGAAAATTGAATACGTGAAAATCATAGAAGACAGTAGCCACATGCTATAGGAGACACTTGCTGCCATTTTGGCATGTATCAAGTTCGCACACCCTCAATTAAGTTTTGGAGCTCGCCCATTTTCTTTCCGGGGCCAACATAACTGAAATCTTATTTGCGACACAAAAATGTTTGTGGCTTCTCCCTGATCCAAAGAATGGCAACAACCAAAGAAAATAAATTACTGCAAAATGCTCAAGCAGCTGTTTCTCTCCGGAAACAACAAGATAATCTGTAGGCCCAGCTGGCAGAAGAAATGCAGTCGGACACAAGATGAAGATGAGCATTTATTTTTTTTGCTTGTGTAAGACTTGTTAGATATGAGAACTGAAGGGCAAAGATTGTAAGCCCTTTGGATGGCTAAAATGTAATGGTAAGATATGTTGAGTGTTTGGTTAATATTAACCTGTAACCTAAATTCATTGAGTTGTTTACTTAACATTTTGATAAAAGCTAACAAGAAAACCGCAGTTTAGCTGACACTTTAATCCCAAGTGTTTACAGGTAGACTATACCCTCAATTTCAGAATTTTGGTTTACGTAGGCTACATGAGGTCTACCATAAACAACAGGCTACACGGTGTATTGGAGGCATTTAGGTCTGAATCAGGATAAACCTCCAAACCGTTTATCCCTTTGTCGATTGGGCCTACTTCGCTACAATCTACAATAAATAAATAAGAACGACAACAAATGGACCTAATTATATATGTGGGTTTTTAGGCCTGGATACGAGGGACGACCGGGAAAGGACAGTTAAGACGCTGCGGTCAAGCCAGCCGCCAATTCGAACTCCACTCACAAAGGATCAGGACATTTTGATATGGAATTTCAAAGTTAAAGCACTTGATCATATTCAATAGAATGTGTATTGAGGCAAATTCAGAATGGATTTAAAATGACACTGTTTCCACAGACAAATTCAGAGACAGAAGACAGAATCTCCTGACCCTTTCTGAGTGATATGGTCTCCTAGCT
This sequence comes from Ilyophis sp. 1 JC-2022, assembly GCA_022702515.1. Lineage (NCBI taxonomy): Eukaryota > Metazoa > Chordata > Actinopteri > Anguilliformes > Synaphobranchidae > Ilyophis > Ilyophis sp. 1 JC-2022. The sequence continues at coordinate 105,585,492 of CM040397.1, read as the reverse complement.
ACTTAATGTGGAATTTGTCTGTGGGAATAGATAGTGTAATTTTAAATCCATTCTGAATTTGCCTCAATACACATTCTATTGAATATGATCAAGTGCTTTAATTTTGAAATTCCATATCAGGTCTGGAATGGAATCGGGATATTAGGCCTATAATTTTTCACACTTGGACTTTAGGATTTAAATGCCAAGGCCAGCCCGCGCCAGCCGTGGGCAGGTTTTTGTGGTTGGTTTTTTTTTGCCTGTTAATTATTATATTGAATTAGCCCAATCGTATTACATATTTAATTTTTTTTTATCTACTATCCATATGAATGAAAGCTGATGAATGTTCTTCTTCTGGTATGCTGCGTCAATGCGTGTTGTTGTAGTTTTTTTTTTCTGTATTGTAATACAAGTGAATCGGGTGTGTGTGTGCTGACTAAATTAGCTGATTGAACCGTGGTAACTGGTGGCAGTAAAAACCTGCATACACACCGGCCCGCGAGGCCTGGAATTGGCCACCCCTGACCTATTGTATCGTCATCAGGGGCCAACACGACTCTCTTGTGCAGGGGTAGGCAACCCTGGTCCTGGAGAGCCGCAGGGTCTGCTGGTTTTTGTTGTTACTCGCCATTTAATTGATCAATTAAAGCAGTTGATTACACAGTTAACTCACCTCACCTGGTTTCTCTGGTCTGAGTAATTGTCATATTTAAGGTGAAAACAAAAACCAGCAGACCCTGCGGCTCTCAAGGACCAGGATTACCTACCCCTGCTCTAGTGCAATAGGCTATACGAAACATTTTCAGTTATGATTTCTGCTGCTCCAGAATATTTTAGAGTCAGAATGAAGTTGGGTACCATGTCTTTGTCTTTTACTCTGGAACACCTTTTCTTAATTTATAAGTAAAAATAAATAAATAAACTTGAAATATCATGCATGGCTCCTCTGATTATGGATACTCAAAGCCACCTAAAATATGTAGTAGCCTAATTATTGCTAAATGTATGCCTCCCACAAGGTAGATGGGAAAGGCCAAAATAACATTACATTTACAGGTTTGAGTTAGTGCAATTACACAATTACCTCCCATGCACAAGATCAGTTATGGCATCTCCATGTTCCTGTGTCAAAAACTACAAAGAATAAATAAATACCAGGGAAATGTGGTCAGAGGATAATCTACCTTGTAGTATGGTAGCGAATTACCATAGTTTATGGTTAGAGTTTATGAGAACACCCTATTCACTGACTAGCACTGAATATTGGGCAAACACATTGAATTACACATTGGATGCTACCTGGGCAGTGTTTGAACAGTTTCTGTAGAATAATAAACATGTTTTGTTTGTGTGTGTGTTTGCGCATGCACGCTGTTGCACGTTTTATGTTTCTTCTGAATTGTTCCTTTACTGAAGTAGTTATCAATCAACAAAATCGGTGTTTATACTTCTACCAAATAAGGAGGTATAAGGAGGAGACCAGTGTTTCTCAACCCTGGTCCTGGGGACCCACTGGGCATGCTGGTTTTTATCAAGTCCAATCTCAATCAATTAAGGTTGTTGAAAATGTTTTAACGTTCCACCTTAATTGTGTAGTTAAACCTATTTTAACACAATTCAAGTTTGGCCATTTTCTGTCAGGAAACTCCATTCATCTAAACAGATGGTTTCAGGTTTCCACACTCTCAGCAAAGTGGACCCAACTTATTTCAGTTTGTAATTTAATCAATTAAAAATGAACCTCTTTCAAGTGGAATTATTTGCCATGTAGTGCATACAGCACAGAAAATTAAAGCATAAATTGGTCTTAACCGATTGAAATACCTGGGATATGGGACATTTTAAATCATCCTTCAATCGATGTAAAAAGTGAAATTAAGAACAATAGCAGCTCATTTCAATAAAGAGCGTGTGATTGGAACAAAAACCAGCATACACAGTAGGTCCCCAGGACCAGGGTTGAGAAACACTGATGTACACTACCCCAGCCTAGCCTATCGGCAAAGATTTTAGATATATGACAAGAAACGCAACTGGCGATTTTCCCCATTGGATGTTTTGTCCGCACAAGGGGCATCAGGCATGCGCAGTAGTGTTTACAGTTAACTTAGCAACTAAAGTTACATAACTGGGTCCTGACAACCTAGGCATATATAATCGAAAAAGAAAAGGGAGACTTTTGATTTTGTCTGTCTGATAATGACCCGTTTAGCGAACTGTTTTGTAAAAACTCCATTGACCGCCAGTCATTCAATGAGCGCCTGTGGTCTGTCTCATAAATTCCAAGTGCGGACGTCCAGCCCCGAAGTTGGACCTCTTGCTCCGCCTACCCTCTTTGCTATCGGTCATCCACTTCCACCATGAATTTTGCTGTGTTTAGAAGTACTTTACTGCCGTCTAGTGGACAAGTTGAAAACGTTTTATCGAAGTCATTGTGTTGTGGCGATGCGTGGTTGAGTTAATTTATCCGCCGAGTACCCTACATAATGAATATGGAACCTAACATTGATCGAATGCTACATTTGCTTTCTTAAACCAGATGGTTAAATATTTGTTTTCAAATAAAATTTTTATCTCTTCAATCTCTTTTTATCTTGCTGGACTATGTTGTGTAGTTTTATGTCGTGCCGTGGGGCGGCAGTGTAGGTCTAGTAGCCACCAATGGTTAGAGCTGGGCTTGTAACGCAAAGGCTACAGGTTAAATTCCCAGGTTGCCTTGCAGTTGTGCCGTTGATCAAGGTACTTAACCTGAATTGCTGAAGTGTCAATTACACAAAGAAGATGAACGAGCTTACTAAGTGTCGGCTACACGAGACTGGCGCCCATATGTCTCTGGTGAAACATATTTATTTATTGGTAAATATGTATTTATTGGCACCTAGCTCAAGAAATATTTCGGTTTATATTTATACTTAAGATAACAATTGTAATAAAAATCCATACAAAATACCGCATTTAGTGTCTTCAGTATCTAGTCTAGTGAGTAATACGCCCATTGTTTGGGATGTGTATCCCACCGTCAATGTGTGAAGTGGTGCGTTTGATCCGGTCTCTACCGATTCCTTAGCTCGTCAGTACACTCTGGTTTCTCTTCAGATCGTATAAATCTTTCGCCTTTTACTAAAGATTTCCGTGGAGAGGAACATTTATGAGTATCAACTAATTTTTTGTTAGCCCTGCCTTACGGCGGGGCTTCCTATATTGGTTAAAAAAAAAAAACTTTAAAAAGTTCTGCTTTTTGTGTCCCGTTTATTTTTAGGTTACGTTCAGACTTTAGTTACCTAAAAAAAGTTATTTTTTAGACAATACGCTGCTACTATATAATACATAGGCCTATTTCCATACTACCCGCTAATGATTCTCTCATGAAGGTAGGCTACATTACAGGCATTTTAGCAGACACTCTTATCCAGAGCGACAAACACAACTTTGTTTAACATGGTAAAAAAGTTGTGTAAGTAGCTCTGGGTAAGAGCGTCTGCTAAAATGCCTATAATGTAGCCTACCTTCATGAGAGAATCATTAGCGGGTAGTATGGAAATAGGCCTATGTATTATATAGTAGCAGCGTATTGTCTAAAAAATAACTTTTTTTAGGTAACTAAAGTCTGAACGCAGCCGAACGTAACCTAAAAATAAACGGGACACAAAAAGTAGTAAAACTAACGCATTTATAAAGTTTAAATTTTTTTTGGAACCAGTATGGGAAGCCCCGCCGTAAGGCAGGGCTAACAAAAAATTAGTTGATACTCATAAATGTTCCTCTCCACGGAAATCTTTAGTAAAAGGCGAAAGATTTATACGATCTGAAGAGAAACCAGAGTGCACTGACGAGCTAAGGAATCGGTAGCGACCGGATCAAACGCACCACTTCACACATTGACGGTGGGATACACATCCGAAACAATGAGCGTAATAGCCCTCGCCAGACTATTGTTCTAAATGCGGTAGCCTATTTTGAATGGATTTTAATTACAATTGTTACCTTAAGTATAAATATGAACCCAAATGTGCGTTCTTGAGATAGGTGGTTTTTAAATTATATTTTAATCTTTTCAAAGTAATCTGTCGTCTAACTGGACTGTGTTGGTAGTTTTATATTGAATTTACGATATAGCCTAGGCTAGCCTACTCATAGCGTAGCGTGTTCGGTTTCTGTTCTCCCGTTTGAGTCAATTCTCTATTGCATGTTTTAACGTCGATTTTATGCTTGCCATTGCTTTAAACTTTTTCTATACTGTTGACAAAATAACACATGCATCGGTATAACCATCATATGCATTTAACCATGTTTACGAAGTAAAAATGTAACAGTTTACATTTATAAAACACAAATAAATAAATATGTTTCAACAGAGGCATATGGGCGCCAGTCTCGTGTAGCCTACACGTTGTGAACTTATTCATGTCCTTCGTGTGGGCTATAGCCTATATTAGACACTTCCATTCCGCAGCGAAAAGACCAGGCACGTTTTCGTCCGTACTGATGCAATCTGACGTAATGGACATACGTGTCTAATGTCACCTAAAGAATCAAGGTACAGAACGGAATAATTCATACATTTATATGTATGCATATGTTTTAATAGTTTTTTTTTGGAACCAATATGGGAAGCCCCGCCGTAAGGCAGGGCTCGCAAAAAATTAGTTGATACTCATAAATGTTCCTCTCCACGGAAATCTTTAGTAAAAGGCGAAAGATTTATGCGATCTGAAGAGAAACCAGAGTGTACTGACGAGCTAAGGAATCGGTAGAGACCGGATCAAACGCACCACTTCACACATCGACGGGTAGAATACACATCCGAAATAAAAGAATCGCAGTACTCGCCAGACTATTGTTCTAAATGCAGTGTTTTGTGCGAATTTCAATTACAATGGTTATCTTAAGTATAAATATGAACCGAAATATTGAATATGCAGGCTACGCATACGAGTGCACTATGGGTAATTTTATTACACAAATGTGATGTCACATCCTAAGGTTAATTTAACCCTTTAGAGTATGAATATAATGTCGGCTATTGTTTCGGCATTTACATTTTTGGTTTAATGTTTACATTTCAATATTCATCATCTGCTTACTGGCTCAGTGTAAATGTCCATTGTGTATTTACCAAATATTACTGTATAATATGAGTAACTTTAGCCCGTATGTATATGCTGATAGTTTTTACTCGGTCACACAGTGACACCAGACTATAATCTGCTCTTATTTCGCCTTAATGCACATATATCCCTTTTCAACACTGTGAGCCATGTGCAATGTACAATGGCAATACATTTTTACAATTGAACAACCTTTGTACAAATATGACTGGTTAACTGTACTATATATAGATATGACACTGACACTGTAGGCTCCCCCATCTTACGTTTTATTTAATTATTATATTTTTATTGTATAATTATCTGAAATTTACTAACTATTCTAATAGGAGAACGAGGCAAGTCATAAAAAATAAAAAAAAAGAACATACAAGAGGGTGTTCTACATTTCCAGAGATGTAGTTTTGTAGATGTAAAATCATTTTTGGGGTGATGCACAATATATATATATTTAAGAAAATAGTTTAAACTGGGGTTAACTGTAGTCCATTTGCATTTAATAATGAAAAATCTAAGAAGCTATTTAAAAAATAACCGAACGTTACACGACCTACATTGCAAGTAGTTGACGTAGTGTCCAGTGCTGCTCTACAGCGCCTCTGGTGGCGTGATGCGACACTGCAGCGATGCGTCGGTTGTATCCGGGATCCTGGCGAGATGGTCATGGCGGAGGGTACTGCAGTTCTGCGGAGGAACCGGCCAGGAACCAAGGCCCAGGTAAGGCAAATTAGCCTTGGAGTGTGGTGGGATGGGGCCGTGAGACCCCATTGACCAAATGTACCCGAATAAAGCTGGGGAATGTCTATCGGTCTGGGCTTTAGAGCCGGTGTAGGAACAAGAGAGGGCGACTTGCTAGCCTAAGCTAACTCATCAGCCGAGGCAGTGAGGATCGGGCCTAGCCGAGTCCCGCATAGTGTTGCTCTCTCGCTGGTGATGTTGGTAAGTAAGTGCTGTGCCATTTCGCCAGCTAGCTCAACTAACGTTACTCGTAGCAAAACGAGTTATTAATTTGCTAAGGAAGTTTTGCTAGCTAGCTAGCATAGCACAGTAGCACAAACCTAAAATCAAGACCTCGAGATGGCTAATTTAAGATAATTCGATATGTAACGTTAGCTAGCCAACATAATCTGGTCGGTAGGTACTACTAACTAACTAGCTTGAGTCGGTTACACACATGTTAGCTCGTTCATTTTGGTGGGGAAGATTGTTCAGCTTTCAAGCTAGTAGCTACATTAACCTAGTGCCTAGTCTCTGAACGCTACACTAGTGACTAAGCTTGCTACCTCGCTATTATCCATTGGTACAACACTATTGAACCAGCTTACTATTTACTTGTTTGCTTATCTAGTGTTGTTTTATTGATTGACAATTTTTAATGTAATTGTAGTCAAATAGCAGGTTGTGTTCTTTAACATTAGTTTGTCGATGATTCTTCTGAGCAAGAACCTTTTGTTTGCTAACCAAACGTTAGCTTGGTAACGTTACACATATAATTTAAATTGTGATCACTAACGTTCATTTCCAATCTCATTTTGTAAATGTGTGTGTGTGTGTGTGTGTGTGTGTGTGTGTGTGTATATATATACTGGTTAAGTGAAGTGATTCATTCTTAGTGTCAATGAGTCCCATTCCCTGTGGCTTCTAATGACAGCGTCAATGCTATGAATCAAGTCTAAATTTAATAATTTCACGCATTTTAACGGTAGTGAAAGAGTAAGATGTTTAAATGTGATATAATGAAAGGGGCGTTGATCTTTGTATTTTAAGGGTATGATGTAGTCATATAGTTAGACATGGCTATTAGTCTTCAACTGAGGAACCTTATTAAGCTCGCGCTAGCTCGCGCTGACCGGTGGTAGCCAGCTGTCTTCATGACAACTGAAGCAGCAACTGATGTCATTGCGACCGGAAGGAACCCCGTTGGTTATTCTCTATTCTCAGCGTGGGCTGAGATTATAGGTGGTTATGATGAATATTAAGTTTGTCTCGACTCTGCACAAATGTCTCGTTCGTTCTTCTGCAGGACTTCTACAACTGGCCTGATGAATCCTTCGAGGAGATGGACAGCACACTGGCTGTACAACAGGTGTGTTTGCAACAGGGGGCTTTTGAGCAATGACTGGCAACTGGGTTTAAAGGCAGTTTAAAATGCCTTTCCTTACATTTGTTACACGCCATTTGCTTGTCCACTAAGTTAGGTGAGATAAAAATCAAATGTGCATTGTCAAGATGATAAAGATGACGAATGAATGACGCTGGGCATTCACTGTTGTTTGAAGGTCGATGCTTCTGCTGTAATCAGTACAGTATATTTTAACCATGTGTATATTTAAAACTGTGGTTTTTCTACCCAGTACATCCAGCAGAATATTCGCTCAGACTGTTCCAACATTGACAAGATCCTGGAGCCCCCTGAAGGACAGGATGAGGGGGTGTGGAAGTACGAGCACCTCAGGTACCCCCATATTTTCACCCTTATGTGCACAAATTGCCAATTCAGTACTTGGAAGCATGTGTCATTCTTTGGAAATCGCATCAAGTAATCAATCAATAAAACTTTATTTATACAAGTGCATACAGAGAAAGACAACTTATTAAAAACAATAATCGAGGTAACTTTGACATGCCCTCTCACCCATCATTATCTTCCTCTTCTTCCCTGGTACAGACAGTTCTGCCTGGAGCTGAACGGACTTGCAGTGAAACTGCAGGTAAGGAAGAGGTTAATAACACCAACTCTGTCCATCTGTCGGTCTGATATGACCACTTCCCTGTTGTCTGTTTGCACTCCGTAAACCTGACTGCTTGAATATTCCTCTAATGGATATGTGTATTTTTTGATTATTATGGGAGATTGGCTGCTTTGGCGTATGTGCCTGGCTGTTTTGACAGGCACTGACATTCTCCTGCTGTTAATTTAAAATGTTGCTGTCTTCGTATGCACCATGTTACTGTGATGAGTGTTGTTGGGGTTATTGTCCAAAAATATTGTTTTTGAAAATACCTTGAGCATGCTTTCAATAGACATTTACTCAACATGTATATACATTCAAATATGCTAGACCCCCTTTTTTAGTGTCTGATCAGAGTGATGGGTTCACAGAGCGAATGTCACCCAGAGACGTGTACCCAGATGACAGCCACGGAACAGTGGATCTTCCTGTGTGCAGCTCACAAGACTCCCAAAGAGGTGAGTACCTGCAGCCTCCCTCTATCCCAGAATCCTCTGCTTCTGTCAGAGCGGTCCTGGATTTAGCCTCCTGCAGAGTCTGTGACTCACTGCTGCTGTGTGCTTTGCTTGCAGTGTCCGGCTATCGACTACACCCGGCACACGCTGGACGGAGCCGCCTGTCTCCTCAACAGCAACAAGTATTTCCCTAGCCGGTGAGTCGCCCCTTGTGCTCTCTCTGATCTCACTGTGTCTCTACGCCCGCTGCGTAGCTCGAGGCCATCCTGTTCCGCTCCACAGTCACTTGTTGATGCTACCCTTGGGTTATGTTCCCTTTTGTGAGCTGTGAATCCTCTTCCCTCTGCAGAGTGAGCATTAAGGAGTCGTCTGTAGCCAAACTGGGCTCGGTATGCCGACGTATTTACAGGATATTCTCCCACGCGTACTTCCACCACCGCCAAATATTTGACAAGTATGAGGTGAGTCACCCATACTGGGGGAAGCTGGTCCCCTGGTCGCGCATTGGGAAGCTGTCACAGCCAATCGAATACTAGAGCACAAACAAGCTTTACAGAGCACCAATGAATTAGCTTGTGAGAGGAATGTAACCGCTGTCAGCTGATCCGTGTAGTGTAACGGTTCAGGAGCCGGACGTCTGATGTCCAGGATGCGCATTGCTTTTGTACCTGGATTGCCTCAGTAAAAACTTATATGAACAAGACGAGTAAAAGTATAAGACATTCTGGATGGGGGGAGGATCTACTATGTAATCTACAGTAATGCCGTTTAGTCTCCCGCCTGACTTAATGCGCAATTAATCTCATTGCATTCTCCCTCCCTTGCTCTCTCCCTCCCTCCTTCGCTCTTTCCCTCTCTTCCTGTACAGAACGAGACCTTCCTGTGTCACCGGTTCACGCGCTTTGTGATGAAGTACAATCTGATGTCCAAGGACAACCTGATTGTGCCCATCCTGGAGGAGGAGGTTCAGAATGCAGCGCCGGGAGAGAGCGAGGCCTGAGGCCACGCCCTCTACTCACCCAAGGCCACGCCCACTACTGACCGGAGGCCCCGCCCTCTACTCACCCAGCACACACTACAGCAGGGGTCCTCAATCTTATTCAGTAAGGGCCGGTGTGGGTGCAAGGGTCCTCAATCTTATCCAGAAAGGGCCAGTGTGGGTGCAGGCTTTTGTTCCAACCAAGCAGTAACATGCCTGATTCTACTAATCAAGGTCCTTAACAAAGACTCTCGTGGTTGATTAGTAGAATCAGGTGTGTAATTGCTTGGTTGGAACAAAAGCCTGCACCCACACCGGCCCTTTCTTGATAAAAGCCTGCACCCACACCGGCCCTTTCTGGATAAAAGCCTGCACCCACACCGGCCCTTTCTGGATAAGATTGAGGACCCCCGCACTACAGCATGCACCGTAAGAGCAGGAAGTTCTCGTAACGTTAGAGAAACACTGCGGGAACCTTCAGTGTTGGCCAGGGGGCACACGCACACACACACACACACAGATGTTAAAACACACACATATGTGGTCCCCTAAATATATATATATATATATTCTGCCATCCCTACCAATCATGCCCTCAGCTGCCTGGTCCATTCACTTTGGGCTCCTGGTTTCTGTTCCAGCTGTTTCTCTTGCTCTCATCTCAGCAGTTAAGTTATTGTGTGGGAGGAGCTGCCTGTCCGCGCCCCGCAAGGCTGCGGCCTGTCTGTCCCACTTTTATATTTTCATTTTTTTTAAAATGAACTAACGTTTGTTGTTAATTTCATTGTATCTGTTTATTAAAATGAATGTTATCCAGCGGGGCTTCCTGGTTATTCCGTCACGCTTCACCGTCTTTCTTTAGGAAACATATTTATCAAGGTGACTTGATTACGGAACATCTGCAGTATTGCAGCTTTTGGGTATTCCTGGGTATTCCTGGGATGTTTTAATTCTGTACAAGACGAACTGAAAGACAGCAGGCAACTGAATGGGAAGAAACTTTATTTTTTAAATGAGAAAATTAACACCAACAAAAAACATAAAATACACTTGCAACAATACTCCAAAATGTTACAATACTGCATCAGGTTATTAATACTGAATTGTTAGGCCATTTAAAACTTTTCAACGACTCCCGTTTATGGTATATAAAGAAACCTCTACAATACACTTATTACTATGCTATGCGAAAAAGAGTAAAAGCTTCAACTTTGCAGCAATTTGTAAAAATTTAGAAATATTTTCTAAGTTGGTTTTGAATTTTTAAAAATTCCCTTTAAAAATAGTGAATTCATTACCAGAAATGTCCTGTACAATAGACATCCACTGCCCAAGAACCTGTTGTGTAGAAGAGGACAACCATTGCACAGCAATCTCATTCTCCTCCCAATATACTTAGCTTCAGCAAAACGGTCAAAATACATCATAAAACGAAGTGTACATGCCACAGAAAAGGTTTTTCCAATGAAGTCAGAAATAAGGTGTATCATTTTTACTCTCAGTTCTGGAGATTAGCTGGAAAAATTGTTCTGTGTGTTCTGTGTCCAGTTAGAAATGCATGGAATTCCTCCTGCTGTGCATTCTGGGTATTTTCATCATCCCTATAGGATACAAACGTGCTTACAAATGTGCTTACAAACGTGCTTACAAACACCTGGTTTGTGGGAAAACACAAGATAACCTTTTTAGGAATTGTGCCACCTGTGTTTAATATAAATTTCCATAAAGTAATAGTGTGTTACGTGAGGGTTGCGCTTGTTTAATCTACAAGTTGGCACAGGAGTGCCTCTCTCTCTGAAGTGAAAAGGTGCTCGTTGGAGCAGATGTACTTCAAGCTCCTTCTGCGCAAGCACTGGTGTCAGGATGAGAAAATATACAAAACTAAGAAACTGGCCGTTCTGAAACAGGCTGTGGAAACGTGAAAACAAAACAAATACAAGGTGTAAAAAAAGCAAGAACATTGAGGCTTACCGTTGTGGTTATGAAAGGTGCAGTCAGTGTATTTTGCTTTCCTGGTCACACCTGTATCGCCTCAAACCCCTAACCTTCCTGCATTAACTCTTAAACCCACCACACAGATGTATACTGATCACTTCCTGTACCATGACATCTTTAGAGGTCACAGCACTAACCAATCATGCGTCAGAGACGGCCTGTAAGATGAGGCTACAGCCGAGTCTGAACTATAGGGGTGCGTCCCAATATTCGAAAAATGCATCCTCCTTTCCTCCACTGCCACCCCCTCTCCTCTGTGCCCTAATCTAAGTTGCTGATTACATATTAATTACATATTAATGGTTACAAAGTAATTCATGTCTCAAACCGCAATGTCAGGCACATTGTATACTGCACATGCAACTACTTGTACTCCAAACGTTCAGGCAGTTTTGCATACGTCCGGGTAGGAGACGAGTGGAGGAGACGAATGGAGGAAAGGAGGTGAGGAGTGAAGAATATTGGGACGCACTCAAGGAGTGGTGTATCAGCCGTAAAGTACAGCATATAGATTATGGTACACAGTACGACATGGATGTACCTACACAAGCCCAGACTGTCTGAGCTAAAACAGTTTTCACAAAGTGCACTGCTAGGCCAAAAGAACGTTGTGACAGGGTTATTCGTGAGCAGGGCAGGGTCCTCCTGACAAACACAGGTATTATATAAATGGAGAAGGCCTTTGCCTTTTTTGTCCAAGGGTAAGTATGGCTTTATAAAAGGAGCAAAAAGTGCCACGAGTTCTGGGTCTATTCTATGTTCTCTGTAGGGAGGAGTTTCCTCAGTCAGACGTGTGCGTGTCCACAGACATCACATGCATGTGACCTCCGCCGCCCCGTCGTCCTGCTCGAAGCCCCCGTCCTCCAGGTGGGACAGGGCGCTGGAGTAGCCCCCTCCAAATACGGGGAACCCTCCGATCCCCCCCGAGCACGGGGTCAGCTCCTCAGAGTGAGCGCTGGCCACGCCCACCCCCCGACTCAGCGAACGGCTGGACACCTCGCTGCGCGACGGGCCTGCTCCCGCCTGAGCGAGAGAGAGAGGGAGAGGTAGAGAGAGTGTGTGTGAGAAAGGGAGAGATGGAGGGCGGGAGAGAGTGTGTGTGTGTGTGTGTGTGTGTGTGTGTGTGTGTGTGAGAAAACGACAGAGTGGAAGAGAGAGAGTGTGTGAGAGTGGTAGAGAGAGGTAGGGGGAGACAGAGAGAGAGTGGTAGAGAGAGGTAGGGGGAGACAGAGAGAGAGAGTGGTAGAGAGAGGTAGGGGGAGACAGAGAGAGAGAGAGAGTGGTGGGGAGAGAGAGAGAGAGTGGTAGACGGAGAGAGAGAGAGAGAGTGGTAGAGAGAGGTAGGGGGAGACAGAGAGAGTGGTAGAGAGAGGTAGAGAGAGACAGAGAGAGAGTGGTAGAGAGAGGTAGGGGGAGACAGAGAGAGAGAGAGTGGTGGGGAGAGAGAGAGAGAGAGTGGTAGGGGGAGACAGAGAGAGAGAGTGGTAGAGAGAGGTAGGGGGAGACAGAGAGAGAGAGAGAGTGGTAGGGGGAGAATGGGGGAGAAAAGGGAGAGATTTCATTATTACCTCTGCTGTGAAGCATGCCCTGTTCCACTGAAAAGCTTAATTAAATGCTAACTGCTAACTGCAGTGCCTGCTCTCACACTTACCATTATGTAGCCATTAAAGCAAGGATATGTGAGTCATGAATTACCAGGGAATGCCTCACAGTCAAACCAAACTGGCCCAATTCAAAGTTAAAAAGAGTCCAATACATTGTATTTATTTAATATTGACCCTAGGTAAATATTCAGAGTGATTATTCAAAGGTTTATTTACTTAGTCTCTCAAAGTATATCAAACTGAGCCACCAGGGGGCAGCACCACCTCCTTTATTTGAATCGGACCTCACAGCCTGACAGAATACAAAAATCATGGATTAAACCGTTTTAATCTATATCCATGAGCTTATAATTTCACATCACTCACACAGGCTCTCTGTATATACACAATGTATCAAATAAAAATCATTCTTGGGTTTTAATTTCTGGTATGGTCAGCATTTGTTACATTAAATCTTCCATTCAGAGCATTGAAGGTCTCTCACATATGAAATATAATCGTCCCAGCAGTATTGAGTGGGAGTTCTACACTGCACTATTAAAACTGCTTCATTAATAACATTTATTATGTGTCGGATCAAATTTGTCAGTTCGCTCAACAGTAACTGTTGCATGGGTGCATAGTTTGGCGCAAAGCCGCGCCCTGTTTCTCTGTTGGCTCAGCCCCGCCCTGTTTTTCTCTGTGGGCTCAGCCCCGCCCTGTTGAGCGTGCGGGTCTCTCTCTGGGCTCAGCCCCGCCCTGTTGAGCGCGCGCTAGTCTTTCTCTGGGCTCAGCCCTGCCCTGTTGAGCACATGCGGGTCTCTCTCTGGGCTCAGCCCCGCCCTGCTGAACGCGCGCTAGTCTCTCTCTGGGCTCAGCCCCGCCCTGTTGAGCGCGCGCGGGTCTCTCTCTGGGCTCAGCCCCGCCCTGTTGAGCGATCGCGCGTCTCTCTCTGGGCTCAACGGTCTCACCTGCTTCCGCTGTGCTGCTGCTTCACCTCTCACTGGCCTCTGCAGGAACACAACTTGCTTGGTGGCCAAATTGCCCTCACTGCAATGATAGAGTCACACACACACACACACACACACACACACACACAATTTATATATTTATAGAGACACAGTCACATGTATCAACATGGAAATGTGACTTCATCAGCATGGACTGTGTGTGTGTGTGTGTGTGTGTGTGTGTGTGTGTGTGTGCATGTGCTCTTGACTCACCTGTCATGGCGGATGATGGGTGTCGGTAACACACAGGTCAGCAGCCAGCCGAACTCCGCCAGCGTGTGAAGGAGAGGCCCGTAGTCCGTCTTCACGTCTGAACCCTAAAAATACACACAGACGATTGGTGTGTTGGGCTCACAGTAACACACAGACAGAGGCACGTGACAAAATCTCCAGACCTCAAGCTATGTATCTCTTTATAAAGGCCAAAGCATATAATCATACAATGTTGTTTCTAATATATATATATGTTTATAATAAGCATAAATACATTCCAAGCTTAAATCCATACTATCCATCACACACACACCTCAATGACAGTCCACTGCTCCACTACAATGGTGTCGTTAGCTGGTGGGGCCGTACTGCGCTCCTCATACACGAACAGACCTTCCAGAGATCTTGGTACAGGTTCCCCTGAGAAACAATGACAGCAAGAACCATCAGGAGCGTACACACCACAGATAGATCAGCTCATTCAGTGTGCTTAACCCACAGATAGATCAGCTCATTCAGTGTGCTTAACCCACAGAGAGATCAGCTCATTCAGTGTGCTTAACCCACAGATAGATCAGCTTATTCAGTGTGCTTATCCCACAGATAGATCAGCTTATTCAGTGTGCTTAACCCACAGAGAGATCAGCTTATTCAGTGTGCTTAACCCACAGAGAGATCAGCTCATTCAGTGTGCTTAACCCACAGATAGATCAGCTCACAGTGTGCTTAACCCACAGAGAGATAAGCTCATTCAGTGTGCTTAACCTACGGAGAGATCAGCTCATTCAATGTGCTTAACCCACAGATCCTGGAACACTATTTCAATGTAACACAAACTGAATCCATTGACAATGAAGTGTCATTGACTGACCTAGTAAAGGCTATAATAGTGAACTACATTTGCTTTAAAAAGAAACGTGTGTGGGTGCGTGCTACACGCTCCATCCTAGATTTCTGCGGTTAAAAGCTGATTTGGCCGCTAGCAGTCTCTCAGGAAACAGGAAGAGAGGTCGTAAGCTTGGGAAACCAGGTCTATATTTAGCAAAAACGGTAGACAAGAAGAGAGTGGGAGATGAAGAGAGAGAGAGAGAAAAGAGAGAGAGGGAGACAGACAGAGAGAAAGAGAGAGAGAAAAGAGAGAGAGAGAAAACAAGTAATAAATAGTAATGATGCAGAGGCCTAAAAAGAGGGGGTGGGTAACGATGCGATTTTGGATAACCGCGAAAGGCAAGTCATAACAGGGCCAAGAGGGGGAAACAGGATGTAGAGGGAAGCTTCGAACCACCACTTCTCAGTTAATATTATTATATTATTTAAACATGTTGTGACCTCATAACAATGGTCCAATGTCACAGAAAGTGTGTGAAATGTTATCGGCTGGCTGGGGTTTCATTTGTACTGTATGGGTCAGATACAGTTCTCCTATTGGTGAGGAGTTAGAGAGAGAAAAGAATGAAACAGTGTTACTGTCCCATAGCCTGGCTGGAGATTTAATCTCACTGAACCTGAATGAATTAAGACTGTTTTAGACTGAACCTGATTTAGACTGAACTGCATGTAGACTGAACCTGATTTAGAATGAACTTGATTTAGACCAAACCTCATTTAGACTGAACTTATTTAGACTGAGCTTGAGTTAGACTGAACTGATTTAGACTGAACTGATTTGGACTGAACCTCATTTAGACTGAACTGATTTAGACTGAACCTGAGTTAGATTTAACTGATTTAGATGGAACCTGATTTAGACGGAACCTCATGTAGACTGAACCTGAGTTATATTGAACTGATTTGGACTGAACCTGAGTTAGACTGAGCCTGAATTAGACTGAACCTGATTTAAACTGAACTGATTTACACTGTAGACTGAAGCTCATGTATAGTGAACCTGAATATCACTGAACCTGAATTAGACAGTGCTGCTGAAAGCTACAGATTGTATAGTTTTGAGAGACGTAGTAAATGGAGAAGAGATGTCCATTAATGTGCATTAATGTGCATTGATGTGCATTAAGGCTAATCTGCAAACATCAACAGCTCCTGCATTTATCAGCTTTGGGCACAGAGTGCAGCTGCCCCAGCTTAGTAAATACAGACCTTTATATGGTAGATGTATTGGGTGTGGTTACTGCTTTTATCTGCTTTAAAGGGTAATTCCACCCAAAAACAACATTAACCTTATTTAATTACCTTTGTGGCTGGCCAAAAAAAAATTATGTACTGAGATATTTTAATATAATCATTAGCTGTTGTTAGCCATGGGTTTCTTGGCATAAAAGAAACTGGTTTTTAAATGTGTTTGCCATGCTATATTAGCTAGCCCTGCATTAATTTATGGCAGGAGGTCGGATATCGGAGGTGGTAAGCGCGTCGTTTCCGTGTTATTACCAACATTAATGACCGTATTTCCCCCGTTTTCATGGAGACTGAGCTAATGGTAATGGTGGTATTTTTTATTTCAGTAGAACTGTTACATTAGTGGCTAACTTGCCAGCGAAGAGGCGCCGCAGGACTAGCAGTACGATCTCTGCTCCGGTGGAACGTTATTCAGTCAGTGGGGAGTAGCCTTGCGCTGTCTGACTCCGCCCATAAACCTCAAGCCCTCTTGGTCCTTGTAGTTCACGGTAAAGCAGGTACCTGGTACATGTGCAGTAGTTTGGGGCTACATCTCTGCTCTCACTACAGGTAGAAAGTTGGCTGAGAGCACATTTTAATCAGAACATAATTTTTGGGTGGAATTACCCTTTAACCACCAATCCACCAAGAACATGGTAAATCTGGCTAAATATGTGTATAACTGGCATGACTGAAACGTAATTTTTACTGCAAAATAAAAACTTTACATTTGGGAGCGAGGGCAGTGTGTGCAGGGTACTATTTCTCCAAGTTTGTAAACAGGCCATACTTTACTATTTTTAGTATTGCGGCCTGATATAACCTGGACTGCCTGGATGAAGATGTTTATGTGCACAGACATTATCAGTACGGCTTGCTATCCAAACAGAGGATATTAGCACTTAGCAATGCTGAGGCAGAAAACCTACATGGAATGTAACTGAACTGTGGAAATCTTAGGTTTCTGTTTGAGACTCTCACATGATTTCAGAGTATTTACCGCCCACCTCTCGGGTTACGTTGCTCTTAACCCTGATTTATGCACTTCTCTCACTGTAAGTCCCACTGGATAAGAGGATCTGCCAAACGGCAGTAATGTCACGGAAAAGTGCTCGTTACCTCGTGGGACAACGGCCCACAGCTGGGTCTGGGTACAACCTCCCGAGACCAGGCAGAAAAAAAGTTTCAATATTTTAAATTTTTTTGACGTAATACAAGCGTCTTGGATGACAAAAACATGTTACAGTGAAAATATTTTCAGAAATATTACTTTTGTTATTTGTATTGACTGTCCCTTGTAGTGTAGGTTTCAGCAAAGTAGAGTATACGGTCCTTGAGATTAAGACCAGAAACACATGTCCCCTACAGAGGACAGACATGTTTTGGCGACTCTTAGGAAGGTATGGCACATCAGTGTGCTGTAAACATGGCCAAACAGATGGATTTCCTGCTTGTTTCCTTTTTACTACATATTTATTTTAAATTGTTTGTAGGGCCCCCATAATGATAACTAAGTGCAAAAGAATTTTTAAAATGAAATATGTGGAGGACTGCTTCTTATGACGTTTCAAAAACCTGTCCCTATGGGGAGGTTTGATTGGTGCATTACCTTTGGGCGTGTCCCAGTACACGAAAGAGTCCACCAACGACCAGCCCTTTCGGTAGTAAGAGGCGGTGAGCTCCAGCCAATCCGCTTCCAGAGAGCTGACAACCTGGCCCCTCCGTGACACCCGCATGGACAGCGCCCCCTGGTGGTAGCAGCAGGCAAGGGACTCGAGAGGAGCGCACCCTGGAGCCCAAGAGTGAAACAGCACCAACAGCACCAGATCTGGAGGGGGGAGGGGAGTCAAATAAGATCTTAGAGCAGGGCTGCCCAATCCTGCTCCAGGAGATCTACCCAATCCTGCTCCAGGAGATCCACCAAATCCTGTTCCAGGAGATCCACTGTCCTGTAGGTTTTCATTTCAGGGTTGGGCAGGGTTGGGCAGCCCTGGCTTAGAATATACAACTAGAAAAGCCATTTTCTGTTCGATGTTATGTTTCTAAGAAAGAGACAGAAGAATGGAACAAAACTGCTTGCAGTTTTTTAATAAGATTCTCATGGGAGAGATGGAGGTCTTTAACACCAACGCAGAGTAAGAGTTTTATTGCCTATCTGGGTGAAATATTTTCACTGTTTTCGTACAGGTAGCTACAATACTCTTCAGGGCATGTTGCCGTGGGCAACTGCGATGCTACGTTCTGATGTGTAATATCATAGAAATGTCATGACAGACTAAGGCCTCCCAAATCTGACTTTGAAATACAGGTCTTTCCACTCAAGAGAAACGGCATGCAACTATTCCGATTCCAACGCGAACACCTTGTAACACCTAGAACTGCAACAGCACGGTGAATCACCTCACCGCTGTTAATCCAGCACAGTGAATCACCTCACCACTGTTAATCCAGCACGGTGAATCACCTCACCACTGTTAATCCAGCACAGTGAATCACCTCACCGCCGTTAATCCAGCACAGTGAATCACCTCACCGCCGTTAATCCAGCACAGTGAATCACCTCACCACCGTTAATCCAGCACAGTGAATCACCTCACCACTGTTAATCCAGCACAGTGAATCACCTCACCACTGTTAATCCAGCACAGTGAATCACCTCACCACTGTTAATCCAGCACAGTGAATCACCTCACCACTGTTAATCCAGCACAGTGAATCACCTCACCACTGTTAATCCAGCACAGTGAATCACCTCACCGCTGTTAATCCAGCACAGTGAATCACCTCACCGCCGTTAATCCAGCACAGTGAATCACCTCACCACTGTTAATCCAGCACAGTGAATCACCTCACCGCTGTTAATCCAGCACAGTGAATCACCTCACCGCCGTTAATCCAGCACAGTGAATCACCTCACCACTGTTAATCCAGCAGAGTGAATCACCTCACCGCCGTTAATCCAGCACAGTGAATCACCTCACCGCTGTTAATCTTGTAAGTGATCCTCTTTTCGCTGGTGTCTCTCCACACACTAGAAGATCCTGAACTGTGCATCCCAACAATAACACGAGGCGTGAGGCATAAATACATTCCTTATGTGGGAATTCCTGTCAGAACAAGCTTTATTTACTACTAGTTTAAACCTGTGTACGAGAGCGCTGCCCGTTACTGGGAAACCGGTTCTCATTGGTTTAAACCTCACAAACCAGAGGCACAGTAATTACTCAGTCAAGCAGAGGACACAAGACTGAGATCAACTGAGTCAGACTGACAGAGAAAGAGAGGGGGGTGGGGCAGGGTGGAGAAAGAGAGGGAGAGAGAGAGAGCGAAAGAGATGGATACAGGTCATTGAGATTCAGAAGGAAGAGAGAGAGAGGGAGGGACAGAGAGCGAAAGAGATGGACACAGGTCATTGAGATTCAGAAGGAAGAGAGAGAGAGGGACAGAGAGCGAAAGAGATGGATACAGGTCATTGAGATTCAGAAGGAAGAGAAGAGAGAGCAAGAGAGATGGATACAGGTCATTGAGATTCAGAAGGAAGAGAGAGAGAGGGACAGAGAGCGAAAGAGATGGATACAGGTCATTGAGATTCAGAAGGAAGAGAAGAGAGAGCAAGAGAGATGGACACAGGTCATTGAGATTCAGAAGGAAGAGAGAGAGAGGGACAGAGAGCGAAAGAGATGGATACAGGTCACTGAGATTCAGAAGGAAGAGAGAGAGAGGGACAGAGAGCGAAAGAGATGGATACAGGTCAGTGAGATTCAGAAGGAAGAGAGAGAGAGAGAGAGGGAGGGACAGAGAGCGAAAGAGCTCTTGCTCTCTCTTCCCCTCCTTTTCTCCATCTACACCAAATCCCTTGGCCCTGTTATCACTGCTCATGGTCTTTCTTACCACTGCTATGCTGACGATACTCAACTCTTTCTCTCCTTCTCACCCTCTGACACTCAGGTATCAGCCCGCGTCTCCGCTTGCCTGAGCGACATCCAGAGCTGGATGGACAACCGCCATCTCAAGCTCAATCCTGGCAAGACTGAGCTCATCTACATTCCTGCTTTAACCTCTCCTCCTCTCAATCTCTCTATTTCCCTAGGGGACACTCCACTGACCCCAACGCCCTGTGCCAGGAACCTCGGAGTCGTGATGGACAACAGGCTGTCCCTCTCCGAGAACATCGCAGCAGTAACCCGGGCATGCAGGTTCTTCCTGTACAACATCAGGAGAATCCGCCCCTTCCTCACCACCCACTCAACCCAGCTCCTGGTCCAAGCAATGGTGCTGTCTCGCCTGGACTATTGCAACTCTCTCCTGGCTGGCCTGCCAGCATCGGCCATTAGACCCCTTCAGCTTATCCAGAACGCAGCAGCGCGCCTGGTCTTCAACCTCCCCCGACACTCCCATGTCACCCCCCTGCTCATTGACCTCCACTGGCTACCGGTGATGGCTCGCATCAAATTCAAAACATTGGTGCTCGCCTTCCAGGCAGTCCGAGGTTCTGCCCCCCCATACCTCCAAAAACTAATCAGACCCTACACACCTGCCAGATCCCTGCGCTCCGCCTCCTCAGGACGACTGGTACCCCCCCCTCTTCATGCTAGCACCCGGTCTCGACGTCTGTCTGTCCTGGCCCCACGGTGGTGGAATGAGCTCCCCGTGGAGGTCAGAACAGCAGAACGTCTGACTGCCTTCAAGCGCAGATTGAAGACTCACCTCTTCAAGCTGCACCTCTCTCCACCCCTCCCTACCTCCCTGTGACTATTGTTATTAATGTTGTGTAATTCCCCCCCCCCCCCAAAAAAAAAAAAAAAAAAACAAAAACCCCAATCATACTGACTGCGCCTAGTACTTAGATTCATATTTGCCTTTTTAGGGTTGTTTTTAAACGTTCTTGTTCCTAGTTTGAAAATGCACTATGTACGTCGCTCTGGATAAGAGCGTCTGCTAAATGTCTATAATGTAATGTAATGTAAAAGAGATGGATACAGGTCATTGAGATTCAGAAGGAAGAGAAGAAAGAGAGGGAGAGAGAGCAAGAGAGATGGATACAGGTCATTGAGATTCAGAAGGAAGAGAAGAAAGAGAGGGAGAGAGAGCAAGAGAGATGGATACAGGTCATTGAGATTCAGGAGAAAGAGAGAGAGAGGGACAGAGAGTGAAAGAGATGGATACAGGTCATTGAGATTCAGAAGGAAGAGAAGAAAGAGAGGGAGAGAGAGAGCGAAAGAGATGGATACAGGTCATTGAGATTCAGGAGAAAGAGAGAGGGACAGAGAGTGAAAGAGATGGATACAGGTCATTGAGATTCAGAAGGAAGAGAAGAAAGAGAGGGAGAGAGAGCAAGAGAGATGGATAGAGGGAGAGAGCGTTACAGATGATGCAGTTGAGTCTGATAAAAGTGACAGAGATAGTGAGGGCAGAATATAAGTATTAAATGAGGGCAGTAAAGTGAGGTCAGTGTTTAATCATTATTCACAGTCACTCTACCCTCTGAGCGCAGAATAGCCAGGGGCCTTTAGAAAAGCGCTGTGGTCTGAGGCCACGTCTACTCGTGGGCACACACCTGACTTGCGCTGGCCAATCAGCTCAGGTGTTAAAGGTGAGCTCACTCTCCGTGGTTAGAGGCTGAGACGGGAACCCACACGCCAAGGGAGAGTGAGTCCGTCAGAGAGAGAAAGAGAGAGAGAAAGCGCGAGCGAACAAAGCGAAAAAAATTTGCCTGAAAAGCTGAAGAGCGGAAGAGCAGAAGAGCGGAAGAGCGGAAGACCGGAAGAGCGGAAGAGCGGAAGAGCGGAGGAGCAGAGGAGCGGAGGAGCAGAGGAGCGGAAGAGCGGAAGAGCAGAAGAGCGGAAGAGCGGAAGAGCGGAAGAGCAGAAGAGCGGAAGAGCGGAAGAGCGGAAGAGCAGAAGAGCAGAGGAGCGGAAGAGCAGAAGAGCAGAAGAGCGGAAGAGCGGAAGAGCAGAAGAGCGGAAGAGCGGCAGAGCGGAAGAGCGGAAGAGCGGAAGAGCGGAAAATCGGAAGAGCAGAAGGCTGAAAAGCTTTTCGCTGTGTTTGGTTTATTTAGGCTGTTATGTTGGTTAGTTATTTCCCCATGAGGGGGAATGGTGAAGATTTGCATGTGTTTGTTTTTAGTGTGTGTAATTAACTACCGCTCTCTCTCTATCAGCAAATAAAACGCTGGTCAGTGAAAACTGAATTGCCGATGTTCCCCGTGACCAGAAGGTATGTTCCTCCCTGGGGTGTCATCTGGTTTGTGACACGCTGGTATTCAATATTGCCAGAATGCTTAAGTAATTCCCCCTAAAAACTTTGCCCTCCATCTGTTACTGGACTCCCATACATTTCTACTTCCCCTATGAATTAAAAAAAATCCCCTACATTTAGGAGCAATCCCTAACGCTGGCAACCCTGCCGGTTTGTGATGTCACTTGAGCCTCGTCCAGAGGCCCCGCCCCCCCATACAAATGGACATGCGTCTCACCGGGGCTGTAGCCAGTCTCCTCAGGGTCCCTGTCTCCGGGCGGAGTCCCGGGCGGGGTTCTGGGCGGAGTCCGGGGCGGGGACCGGCAGCCCCTCCTTGGGCTCGGACCCCTTCCGTTGCAGCTGTGGGACCCCCCTCCCACCTGCTGGAGGATAGACCCCACGAACCTCACACCCCCCCACACGCTGCTGTTCACCTGGGGGGAGGAGGGAGGAGATTATCACCACATCACCGTGTCAATCAGCCAATCAGCCATCATGGCGGCTGATGGAGAGAGAAAGAGAGTGAAAAAAGAGGGAGAGAGAGAGGGAGAGAAACTGTACAGGAGGCTGGGAGGAGAGAAAGAGAGGGACTGATACAAGCTGTTGTGCACAGACGGACAGACGGAGACTGACCCTCTCAATGAGCGCCCGCACCGTGTCGCTCGTTAGGGAGTCTCCAGGTAGAGGCCACTCCTCCACTCTCAGCACAGGAACGTTGTGACACATCGGCACCACCTGCTTACTGAGACAAGAGACAGAGCAAACAGCCATTACACGCAGTTACAGAACAGACAGCAAACAGCCATTACACTCAGTTACAGAACAAACAGCAAACAGCCATTACACTCAGAGACAGGACAGACAGCAAACAGCCATTACACTCAGAGACAGGACGGACAGCAAACAGCCATTACACTCAGAGACAGGACAGACAGCAAACAGCCATTACACTCAGAGACAGGACAGACAGCAAACAGCCATTACACTCAGAGACAGGACAGACAGCAAACAGCCATTACACTCAGAGACAGGACAGACAGCAAACAGCCATTACACTCAGAGACAGGACGGACAGCGGACAGCAAACAGCCATTACATGCAGTTACAGAACAGACAGCAAACAGCCATTACACTCAGAGACAGGACAGACAGCAAACAGCCATTACACTCAGACAGGACAGACAGCAAACAGCCATTACACGCAGTTACAGAACAGACAGCAAACAGCCATTACATTCAGAGACAGGACAGACAGCAAACAGCCATTACACTCAGAGACAGGACAGACAGCAAACAGCCATTACACTCAGACAGGACGGACAGCAAACAGCCATTACACTCAAAGACAGGACGGACAGCAAACAGCCGTTACACTCAGAAACAGGACAGACAGCAAACAGCCATTACACTCAGACACAGGACAGACAGCGAACAGCCGTTACACTCAGAAACAGGACAGACAGCAAACAGCCATTACACTCAGAGACAGGACAGACAGCAAACAGTCATTACACTCAGAGACAGGACAGACAGCAAACAGTCATTACACTCAGAGACAGGACGGACAGCGGACAGCAAACAGCCATTACACTCAGAGACAGGACGGACAGCAAACAGCCATTACACTCAGACACAGGACAGACAGCGAACAGCCGTTACACTCAGAAACAGGACAGACAGCAAACAGCCATTACGCTCAGACACAGGACAGACAGCGAACAGCCGTTACACTCAGAAACAGGACAGACAGCAAACAGTCATTACACTCAGACACAGGACAGACAGCGAACAGCCGTTACACTCAGAAACAGGACAGACAGCAAACAGCCGTTACACTCAGAAACAGGACAGACAGCGAACAGTCGTTACACTCAGACACAGGACAGACAGCGAACAGCCGTTACACTCAGAAACAGGACAGCAAACAGCCATTACACTCAGAGACAGGACAGACAGCAAACAGTCATTACACTCAGAGACAGGACGGACAGCAAACAGCCATTACACTCAGACAGGACAGACAGCAAACAGCCGTTACACTCAGAGACAGGACAGACAGCGAACAGCCGTTACACTCAGAGACAGGACAGACAGCAAACAGCCATTACACTCAGAGACAGGACAGACAGCAAACAAACATTACACTCAGAAACAGGACAGACAGCAAACAAACATTACAACTCAGAGACACTCAGAAAGAGAGAGAGAAAGAGAGTCAAAGAGGAGAAAAGAGGACAGACATACGAGGGAAGATGGGAAATAAACAGACAGAAGAATATAAACGGACAGATTGGGTGGGAAATGGAGGAAAGGGGGAGAGAGAAGAAGATGGAGGGAGGGAAAAGGGAAGTTAGAGAGGAGGAAGAGCAGAGTGTGTGACTTCTCTGCCCAAAATAGAGGACTGGTGTCTAGACAGGCCAGGTTTAGTAAGGGTGCGGCCGTATGGGAAATATGGGGGAGGTGGCGTGTGTGTGTTTAGAATTTAAACAATGAAAAGCACTCATAGGAAACGGCCACCAGAGACAAGATCCTGAAGGACATTTCACCTCAATAAGGCTGTGGAATGCCATCGGACCTACAGTACTCACGTCTGCATGGAAAACGGACTTTGACTCGAATCGGACTTTGACTCTGGCATTTCACCTAGCTGGGGTTTTGAAAGCGACCAGTGGGACGAATAGGACAATTACATCCTAAAATGTTTTAATTGTGAGGGCGGGATACCTGGGGCAGGGCCGGAGTGAGGGCGGGGTACCTGGGGCGTGGTCGGAGTGAGGGCGGGGTACCTGGGGCGCGGTCGGAGTGAGGGCAGGGTACCTGGGGCGTGGTCGGGTCAGGATGGCTCGGTACAGCAGGCTGAGCGGCAGGGCTCGGCTCCGGCCGACAGAGAGGATTATGGGATGCAGGGCAGCCAGGACGTAGCCCTGTGTGTAGTACGGCTGCAGGGCCTGAGGGAGGTCACACAGCGAGGAGAGGCACTGCACTGTGGGACGGCTGGCTGTAGGGGGGGACAGAGAGACAGAGAGACAGAGAGAGAGAGAGAGAGAGCAGGAAAGAAAGTGTGTGAGAAAGACTGACAGGGCATAAAAATCACTCAAAATTACTCAAACACAATAATTTCAAAATTATTTTCCAAACAGCCACTTTCAACTTTCAAAACAGCTAGCCTACTTTTTAAGCGCTCTCTATTGTGTGATAAGTTGGTTGATAATTTAAAAAAAACCTTTCCTATTTGTACAAGAAAGCAGGGAAACTGTGCCCAAGTTGAACGAGGTGTTGACTAACGGTGCGCACTTGAACAAAATAAAGTCTTCATCCGGTGATCTATTATTTACCACAAACTCTGTTTGGTAAACAAAAAGTCAATTTCAATTTTTGAAAAGTTACAAAGAGAATACAACAAGAAACACTGAAAAGAAACAAGAGAGAGAAAGAGCTATAAAGATATAGAGAGAATGCAGTAAGAAGGCTGGTGGCACTGTCATTACACAGTTATGGTTCTCTACGCAGGATATAATGGCTTTTATTTTGAAGTGCGCTCCTTCACTACACAATCCCGAAGGACGCAGCTCAGGACCTGGAGAGCCGAGAGCTCTAACCTCAAGCACAGACTGCTGCACTACACTGCCTGTCACTTAATGACTTCAACAGCAATCCTCAGCCCCTCCAATAAAACCCATCTGTCAGTCAGGAAAGAGCAGGGCACAGAAAGTGCCAGAGTGGCTTTAAGTGTGTAGCACATTGGTAAATTTTTTACACAATGAAACTTAGCGCTGGAATGTAGATGTAGCAACGGAGACGTTGTGGCTGCTCTTTGATCCGCATTCAGAGGCTTATGAAAAGCCAGCTCGACTCCCAGGGCTACCTGGTGTGATAGCTTTTCCTGTGCAGCTGAATATCGCACGGATGGCAACTATGAATTTAGAATTTTTTTGTCATTGTTTAAAAAAAGAATGAACAGAATTGAGAATCTGGGATTTTGCGGAATCCTGATTAAAAAGTGCAACAGGATTACTCTTTGCATGTTTAAGTAAAGCAGGATCGTGGGAGCGGAGCGGCCCTTTGCGTCAGTAAACTGATGAGAAAAACACAAAGGAATACAGGGAACATTCTGGAATGCTATCCCAGAAACGCGGCGTGGCGACTGCAGAGCTCTGAGGTACGGCAGAAGGTACCGTACATTAATATACAACATCACAACATAGTGCATCGCACACTGTGCCTTTCCCCGAAGGCACCGTTTTTATTCCGTTAAATGACTGAGCGAGCGTGAGCTCCCATTAAATAAAGTGCGGCATGCTAGCCTCCAGAGCGATAAGTGCGGCGTGCTAGCCTCCAGAGCGATAAGTGCGGCGTGCTAGCCTCCAGAGCGATAAGTGCGGCGTGCTAGCCTCCAGAGCGATAAGTGCGGCGTGCTAGCCTCCAGAGCGATATCACAGCAGCTGCTGTCTCACGGATGTTGGAAGGTTGTAAATCTCCCACTTGGTCCCAGACCCTGCCGGGAGCCCCCCCGCCTCCACCCCCCTTTCCTGGATGCACAAAGAGCTGCTACTTAACTGCACAGAGCTGGCACTGAACCACACCCCATATACTCAACACTGCTGCTGACACTAACATGCACTCAACACTGCTACTGACACTAACATGCACTTATCACTGCTACTGATACCAACACCCAATACTACTACAGACACTAACATACACTCAACACTGCTACTGACACCAACACACACTCAACACTACTACTGACACGAACACACACTCAACACTGCTACTGACACGAACACACACTCAACACTGCTACTGACACAAACACACACAACACTGCTACTGACACCAACACACACTCAACACTGCTACTGACACCAACACTGCTACTGACACCAACACACGCTCAACACTGCTACTGACACCAACACACACTCAACACTGCTGCACACTTTACTCTGCACTAAAATGATTAAATAAAGCAGCTTATTGCCCAGTTAACTCACCTCACCTGGTTTTTTGGTTCTGAAACGGTTGCCGATTTTAAGCCACCTTGTAGCATATCGGCTTTCTCTTCATCTTTTTTTTGTAATCATACCTGATGCTGTAGTGAACCTCCAAACATCAGCGGCCACGTGAAATACTTCTGGGAAATATCCACACCCAATAGACAGGAGAGAACTACACTTCCCAGGAGCCTCTGAAGCTTGGTGGGCCACTACAGCATCAGGAATGATATGCCACGTGGCGGCACTGATTGTTATTGAACTCAAAAACAATCAATAATTATTGTTATGGTTTATCGCCCGGCCCTACCATCTCTCTCTATTTGGCGTTTTAATACCCTGTTCTATAAATGATTTTAAATTAATTTTCCCGTCTGCGCAGACAGAAAGGATCACTTCTGCGCCATCAGCTGGGGGCGACCTGGCTGACCGGGCCCTCCTACTGAGGCAATCACCCACAATGCACTGCCCTGTAGGGCTGCGGGCTCCAGTTGGCACTGGTATGGGCAGGAGCTGAAGCTGGACTGTGGGGCACTTCCAACACCATCGATACCCAACTCACTTCCTACACCATCGATACCCAACTCACATCCTACACCATCGATACCCAACTCACATCCTACACCATCGATACCCAACTCACATCCTACACCATCAATACCCAACTCACATCCTACACCATCAATACCCAACTCACATCCTACACCATCGATACCAAACTCACATCCTACACCATCGATACCCAACTCACATCCTACACCATCGATACCCAACTCAGGCCCTCAAATCCAAGTCCAGCCCTGGTTTTAAATTCTCCCAGGTAATTAACTGAACATTTAATGCTACTGATTTGCCAGACTGTCTTCACACCTGATCCCAGGTAAAAGGAGGGTGAAGGACCAGCCGTTCTCTCAGCCCTTTTAGGGCCGTGACTTGAGTAGCACTGTCCTACACAAAAAACACACCCACACACACACACACACACACACACACGCGCACGCGCACACACACACACCCACATACACACACACACACACACACACACACCAATAACCTTCAGTCATGCTCCAGCAGAACATGCCAATCAACAGCCTCACACTTGTCAATTACACTAACTCAAAACTGACCAAAAGTTACCCACACACAGATACACACACGCACGCACGGAAACACACACACACACACAATGCATTTTTCTATGCACAGACACCTTTCAAACCCTTCTCTTCAGCAGATATTTCATTCATATTCACAGTGACCGATCTTCATTTTCCCATTTCCAGAAAACAGGGGACGTTCCTAAAGTCTAATGCAGACCCCACACACGCTAGGCACTCGCACGCTAGCTATAGCTCGAAGCGCCGGTCCACGCCACTCAAGTGGGCAGGGCAGGCTGGCTACGGCATTCCGCGACGCATGGAGTATCACGGCTCACGGCACCCTCACACCTGCACATCCCCGAGCCCACGAGCCGAGGCAGACGCATTAGAAAAACCTCTCCCTGGACCGAGCGCCCTGGGGCCTGCATTCAGGGGTACAGAGCGCCCTGGGGCCTGCATTCAGGGGTCTACACAGAGGCAGCAATGTCACAAACACTGTGGGAGGCCCACGCTTTTGTCCCCTGCTTTCAGCCTCCCCCCCCCCCCAACCTCCCACCCCCTCTTCAGCTCACACACTGCAGTCTCTGTTCTATGTGCTGGTGAAGGGGAAGAGAGAAAGATGTAGGGAGCTTTAAAGGAAAGAGGGGTAAAAAACAGGAAAGTTGGCTAGGAAGGAAAGGGGAAGAATGGCCCTGGTAATATACGAGGGGGACGAGCCTCCACGCATCGCTTATTAAAAAGGTTTTCATTTACACGTCTTTTTACACGTCTATCGCTTCTGAGTAATATTAATATCATTAGGCAGAACATTGCGTTGTTAAACCAGACTGCCGTGTGCAGAGTGCAGACTGAATTGAATTTATTTTTGAGATGAGGCAAACAAAACTTAATTGGTCACAGTTTGTTAGACTAAATCATAGGCAAGTCTGCCCTTGGCTTGCACTTTAGATTTAATATATACATATAAAAACCCCATCTGTGTAATCCCCCATAATCCACTGTTCCCAGGATTCCAGATTAAAAGAGAGTGGGATTACAGAAGATTGGAATATTGCACACTGAAGTAGCTCCATATGGACCAGAAGGATTCCAATACGAAGACAAACGCTGACTGCAAAACTGGAATTTTCCCCAATCAATGAAGGTTGATTGTGAAATAGACACAAGACCAGACTTGGGACAAAGTATGGATTTGTTTTAGTGACTCAAGGCTGTTCTCTAACAAAAATCGAACCAAATTTGGTTACCTTAAAACTACATTTTAAGGCTTAAATCTAATTGGAAACTGACATTTTTTTTAGTTCCCAATTAGTTAATAAAAATAGTTTTCTGATGGAAAAGGGTTTAGCAACAAACCATATAGGATGTGTTTGGCTGGACATATTAAACGCACCCTGAGTTAAAGACCCTTACGGAGCAGGCAAGTGAATGTTGACATGGCCAAACAAACGCTTTCCCTGGGTTTCCTTCTCTTGGAGATCGACATTCGTTGGCTTTTAATATGGAGTATTTTGTGCCATAAAACCCTCTGTTCGTTCATCCGTCCACCAGGCAGCAGTGACCAAACAGCAGTAACCCCCCCCCCCCTTCTAACCCCTGCCCCTCGGGGGGGGGCTGGCTCGCCTCCCAAAGGCCTTCTCCAGCGAGAGCGGCATGTAATCAGCTCGTAAGGCATTAGCTGTCATCCACTTTGATCTTCAGTCTATGGCTGCTATTCGCACTGGACTGCAGGATTAATTAGGCTTTAGTATACATGACTGAGGTAGCATCGCTACGTTAGCTTTTTTTTTAAGCCTCGTCAAATTCCTGCTCCCCAAAAGATACGACAATGTAATAATCAAATATGACACACAGGAACATGCATGGTTGCCAGCTTCATTCTAGAAGTATATATTTAGTGCCGGCCACTTGTAGTGCTCAGTATGAAAAAATAAAAATGATCAATTCATTAGCCAACAGATTAGCACAAATCCTACAGCAATGAGGTGGACGCACTTTGACCTGCGCTACCGGTATTGAAGACTGAGTCGGCTCATAAAACTGTTACGCTGCAGAGTGAACGCATGCAATGAAAGAAGCATATTTGCAAGGATTGATGTGGCAGAGAGGCCAAACGCACATCTGTAGGTTGAGTGTTTAACACGGCCTGGCTTGGCTAAGGGAAGTAGGTCAAGTCAGGAGTCAGCACGGTTCCGCTTGATTTACACCCCTGAACGGGGACAGGCTAACAAAAAAATATGAAGCCACCGCTCTTAAAAATGTCAAACTGTGTTTTAAAAACACAAAGCCCTCCACCTTGTCTTCTTGTGTATTCAGCGCCTCTGTCGTAAAACATGAGTGCTGAGTAAATGGGTGCACAGGGGAAAGTCAACACTGGGGTTTAGCCCAAACTTAAGTCTGACCCAGTCACAAATCATGTACCAACCCGGGCTAAGCCCCTCCCCCATAACACAGTGATTGGCTGTATCGGGTGGAGACAACTGGCTGGATTCAAAGAAGAGAAATGGAAGAGGGTTTTCAAACCTTGACAGCTCATAGTGTGGAACTTAATCATGATTTCTGTCACACAAAAAAGTGCCAGAATTAACAATGCCCACTCAGTTGAAAGGACTTTGTCTCATGGAATGCCAGACAGAATTCATTTGTACCACTGGATCGACTGGCTATGATGCGACTCACTTGGTGCATACACGAGCCCATGAGTTTTCACACAGCCTACGTGACCTAAATCACATCTGAGCCTCAATTATCAGATTAAACTGTTGCGACATATGAACACAATTCACTGCAGACACTTATAAAGGACAGTAGCCTAGTCACCACCAGCTGCTTTACTAATTAGATTGGGAGGAACCAAATGTGGGGCACTCAAAATGAATGCCCTCCATTTCACCAAGTTTACTCTTTCCTTAAAAAAAAAATAGGTTAGAAAATTCAAGCCAATGGCCTCTAGTATAATATTAGGATTAGAGTAAAATTTCATCAAATAATGCATTGGGGGAGGGGTAGCCTACACGACAGGGGAAAATGTGATTGCCAGTCACTATTATTATTATTGCACATGGGCAAAGAAGCTTCTGTAAGTCTGATATGACCTAGCTGTCGCGCTGTGGGACACAGTCGGACAAACGGCAGGACACACGCGCACACACACACACACTCTCTCACTCACTCTCTCTCCATGTCCCATTTCTCGGGAAGACTGTTGTTATTAACTCAATAGGCAACTTCCCCAAACCGTTACCAGTTAACTGTTCCAAATATGAGCTCGTTTCCTCGAGCTGAGCAAGTTTTCCCGAAGAAAATACTTTACCGTCCCACAGCAAAGCACGTGCCATTGGATTTGTAAAAAACAAAAACATGCCGACATGAAGCTCGTTTTCTTTGACAAAATTTCTCACCAAAATGTATCATAAACAATAAACAAAACACCTTCATGCAGTATCCTTAGTCCATACGTCAAATAACTCCTGAAATGACATCCGTTGCAAGTAAACTACCCCCTACCTTCTAAACTGAAGTCCAGCAGCACATATTCGTATGCTGTGTCGGTCTTCGTCTCCACCTGCGGTCTCTTCAGGGTGGAGTATATTTTCCCGGGACTGCTGTCTTCGGGATCTTCTAATTTCCTCAACCCGCACCCCATTTTACCTGGAGCTGAAGTTCCCACAGGCCGAACACGGGAGAGTCCCGCTCCGACACGCACGCTCAGAGATCACCGCTCTCCCGGAGAAGGGTTAGCGGGATAACCTCTCCATCCTCAATTCAGGCGATATAATCTGAGGGAGTAGCCCCAGATAGCTACTGCAAGATTACGCCCGCCTCTTCATTAAGGGGCTATATTTTGTCGCTGGATGATAATAAAAATAAATCCGGCTCTGGAAATGGTAGGCTACTTCTTCTTCGTTAAAGCCGCCCAGCTATGCAAGTGGAAAAAACGGCCATTTACGTAAAATCTATTTGTGTAAAGTTAGATTTAGTAAAGTACTACGGCATGCCACGTCGAAACCCCTTTATATTTAAAGAACCGAATAAAAACGGTCACGCAGAAACAACTTCTTGTTTCCCACCCCCCTATCTAGCTAGGCTATTAAGTTGCACATATTAAGTGCACTTGGAAAATCACGTAGCCTACGGTAGTTTCCCAGACGCTTGCTAAAAATAAACCTCACACACACCGAGCAAAGTCTGTCTCGGCAACTGAGAGAGAGAAAGGGGGCAGTCCGATTTGGGAGTTCCACATTTCTTCACTTGGAGTTGGAAAACGGTGCCTCTGGAACATAGAGGGGAGGGAGGATACCCTTCGTCACCCAAAGTTGAAGGAGCCAGCAGCGCTCTAAATTTCCAGAGGAAATAGGTCCTCTCGGAGGAAACGGATAGGGTTTTTTTTCTTTGCAAACAGCACGCTGCCTTCGGCACTAACTAGATGATGGATTATTTAAGGTAGCTTCATTATTATTCGCTGCAAATGGATAGAACATTTATTAAGTAGGCTAATAAGTTCATTTTTATCGTCATGCCGGGAAAGGGACTTGTTTATTTGTTATGAAGCTGTTGAACGCCTGGCTGGAGAGTTAACCAAATTGAATGTTTCTTGTCAATAGTGATGTGATTTTCTTTTTTTTAATCATTTTTTAATTTGGAATCTTCTATTGTACTAACACTAGCCGGCCTACACGAGTTGTCATATGGAATTATGCCTGTTGCGTCTGTCTAGCGTTCAAAGGTTGCGGTGATAAGCGTTTAAAATGTAGGCCTACATGATTTCTTGTCCCCTGACCTGTTCAAAGGTCAAAACTGCAGCTGGT
Source organism: Ilyophis sp. 1 JC-2022 (assembly GCA_022702515.1). NCBI lineage: Eukaryota > Metazoa > Chordata > Actinopteri > Anguilliformes > Synaphobranchidae > Ilyophis > Ilyophis sp. 1 JC-2022. Next base: position 105,552,181 of record CM040397.1, on the reverse strand, counting down.
TTAATAGTTAAGTAATTCACTGTAAAGGCTAAGAAAGTTGGAGGCTACACTCTATGTTGGTCGTTAGCCTACAACTTAAGTGCAGATAATGGAATTCTTGGCCTCGTTTTCAGAAGGCATATGGAAAACAATTTGCGACGTGACGTCACATGTGTCAAGATCCTACTTCTGTGGTCAAGATACAGCTGAGTATTTTTAAGTCGCAAAAATGGACCATTCATTCAAGACTTTCTGTCGTCCGAAATGCTGCCACATTGCAGTAATACAAATTAAGATGCCAATACTTTATAAAGTTACACTTTATAAACTATATGGTTATGCTGGTAACCAGCAAGATGTATCAGTTGGTCGAGTTGATCTACCAACACGACCGTTACATAACCAGCTTGACTAAACTGGTCGACCAGCACAACTCTTTGCATTATCAGATTGACCAGCATAAAACATTTTGGAACTTAAACACTTTTTAGTCTGTTCGGCTGTCTAGAACTTGTCAACCAAAAATAGCAGATTCAAAAAATATGTATATGCCCTAGTGCAGTGGTAGGCAACCCTGGTCCTGGAGAGCCGCAGGGTCTGCTGGTTTTTGTTGTTACTCGCCACTTAATTGATCAATTAAAGCAGTTGATTACAGTAACTCTCACTCACCCCTGGTTTTTTAGTCTAAGTAGTTGCTGTATTTAGGGTGAAAACAAAAACCAGCAGACCCTGCGGCTCTCCAGGACCAGGGTTGCCTACCCCTGCCCTAGTCCTTCTTTTTCTGTATTTGTATTGGGCTCAAGTGTTTTCCCTTTATGTAACATCATACTCTTCTAATGTTTCAATTGCAAAACTGTACTTAAATTATTTAAATTAATGTAATGATTAGCAAGGGGCCAAACTTACCCTGCTCCTTTTCAATATCAAGACTTGTTAATCGCAAGGAAAAGGGTTTTGCAGTCAAAATGTACAGCCCTGCCGATTCTGGAAATGACTACCGTATGAGCGTGTTTGACAGTACAGTAGGCCCATTCATTTATTTTGCTGTTTGGGCATACATCGTAATAAGCTGTTTTTGTTTCTTTTAGGACATTGTGCTTTTCTAACACTGAAGCTAATGTTTAAGCAATAAGCATTCCAAAAAGTACCTAGCCTGCTATTCAGGGACATGAGTATATTGGGGATTGGAAACTGGGCCTTGCTTGGATAGCCTACCATTTTGACGTGGCCTAAGGCTAATGACTGTAGATGATTAATGCATGATCACCTAGTGTCCTTGGCAAAGCAACTCTTATTCACTTACTTACCCTTCCAAATAGACAAGCCTCGTTTACCTTTAGGGGTATGTTGTGTCTGGCGTATGCACTAGCACGTACGTGTCTATGCTGTATTCATTCACCAATCACGTCAGTGAATTTAGTAAGGTTTAGGTGCCAAAAACAGCAGAATCGCCATGAAAAGCAGCAGAGGAAGAAGAGATCACACGCCGCTTCCTGTGGTATTTACACTGAACAGCACTGACAATGGCAGAGGAAACCGTCAAAACGTGGAAGCACAAAACTTGAACCTGCACCACCCTGAAAACAAAAACGTTCTTCATAATAATCATGCAGTTGGGGCGTCTCGTGTAGTGTAGCCTGTAGAGCACTATCATGCAGTTGGGGTGTCTCGTGTAGCGTAGCCTGTAGAGCGCTAACATGCAGTTGTGGCGTCTCGTGTAGCATAGCCTGTAGAGCGCTATCATGCAGCTAGGGGTGTCTCGTGTAGCGTAGCCTGTAGAGCACTATCATGCAGTTGGGGTGTCTCGTGTAGCGTAGCCTGTGGAGCACTATCATGCAGTTGGGGTGTCTCGTGTAGCGTAGCCTGTAGAGCACTATCATGCAGTTGGGGTGTCTCGTGTAGCGTAGCCTGTAGAGCACTATCATGCAGTTGGGGTGTCTCGTGTAGCGTAGCCTGTAGAGCACTATCATGCAGTTGGGGTGTCTCGTGTAGCGTAGCCTGTAGAGCACTATCATGCAGTTGGGGTGTCTCGTGTAGCGTAGCCTGTAGAGCACTATCATGCAGCTAGGGGTGTCTCGTGTAGCGTAGCATGTAGAGCACTATCATGCAGTTGGGGTGTCTCGTGTAGCGTAGCCTGTAGAGCACTATCATGCAGTTGGGGTGTCTCGTGTAGCGTAGCCTGTAGAGCACTATCATGCAGCTAGGGGTGTCTCGTGTAGCGTAGCCTGTAGAGCACTATCATGCAGTTGGGGCGTCTCGTGTAGCGTAGCCTGTAGAGCACTATCATGCAGCTAGGGGTGTCTCGTATAGTGTAGCCTGTAGAGCACTATCATGCAGCTAGGGGTGTCTCGTGTAGCGTAGCCTGTAGAGCACTATCATGCAGCTGGGGTGTCTCGTGTAGCGTAGCCTGTAGAGCACTATCATGCAGCTAGGGGTGTCTCGTGTAGCGTAGCCTGTAGACCACTATCATGCAGCTAGGGGTGTCTCGTGTAGCGTAGCCTGTAGACCACTATCATGCAGCTAGGGGTGTCTCGTGTAGCGTAGCCTGTAGACCACTATCATGCAGCTAGGGGTGTCTCGTGTAGCGTAGCCTGTAGAGCACTATCATGCAGCTAGGGGTGTCTCGTGTAGTGTAGCCTGTAGAGCACTATCCACATGCTCATTGCAGGCCACAGCACTGGCGGTTAAAATACAACCGTGCGACCTTCGTCGCGTGTCTCTCCCTCCCCAATCTTCCTGTCTCTCTACACTGTGCTGTCCAATAAAACTGAAAAAGCCATACAAATACATATATATGTATGTCAATAGTTTAAAGTTTGCATTGACTGAAATAATCTCACGAGGGAAATTAAAAATGAATATTTCATCTTCACTCCAAATTATTTTTTATAGTACTGCATGTTTGAAGGCTTGATGTTTGCAGCACACAAAAACTGTAGGCATTCTATTAATGCATGAATTCCATTAAAATAAAAATATATAGTAAACAGACATAATATTGCAATGTACTGGGGCTCTATCCTGTTGAAAAGTAATCTACTGAAAAAAACAAATGTTTTATATTTAACTTGCTTTTCACAGTAAACGATGGTAAAGGTCATTACCAATTAGGATGTTTGCTGTTGTTAACAAAGCCTCCTCTCTATCTTTTCTAAACTGTTTTTGACTTTCTTCCATAGGCTTAGAGCAATTCCATTTTTCCTGGGTTTGGGCTTTACCCGCTCAATTTGAAATGAAAGGGGGCAAGATAAGGTGAGGCCCTGGTTACCATGGCAACTTAACTGAAAGCAGAACGAGGATCCAGTGAGCAGGGAAGCCCACGGGTGTGTGGGGGCATCTCACTCCGCCCCAAAAGAGCCTTTCATGAGGTCAGCAGCCCCCTCATTTTGCTCTGTCAAGTCTCTGCAATAGAGTTGTAGGGTTTCAAATATACTTCCTAACACAGGCAACTCCACAATGATCAGTTAAAACCATGTCAATTTAGCCAAGATGCCCCAGTGGTCGGAGAGTGAATTACCCCAATATGCTTAGACCACGGTCTGCTGATGTATCGTGGGGTTGACTGCCAGTGAATGTAGGATGTAGGCAGTAAAACAGCAGTGACAGCGTGATGTAATTCCTTAGTGTTTCAGGTCAGAAATCACACCAGCCCACCCCAGGGTACTGTCAGCCCCCCCCACACCCCCCAGGGTACTGTCAGCACCCAACCTCCCCAGGGCACTGTGAACTGTCAGTCTCACGCTCAAACCCGTCCATGTGTGTTTGTGTGTGTGAGGCCCCCTCTGCCCCCACATTCCTGTCGTATTGCATCATCCAAGAACAGAGCAGCCCTCATCCACGTTTCCAAGGAGACTACCGAGCACGCTCACCAGACACCTAGCCCTCCAGCCCCTCTCTCTTAACACAGAGGAAGTTATCCACAACAGAACCTAGTTTTATTTAGTCTTTTTTCTTTCTTCTTTTTTTTTCTTTCACGCTTCGCTCACGTTAACCAGGATTTGAGTGGCAGGGGCAATAAAACCGCAAACACCCAGAATTCACAATGACAAGCGTGCAACCTGCCCAGCCAGTACTGATGGAAGCTGGTGCCCATTGTGTTCTCTTACTGATTCAAAGCCTTATGATCGGGTTCATGTTTCAGGCAGGGTGTGAAAACATGCCCCAGATGTAGGAGCCACACTGTTACAGTCACACCTACACCTAAACACAACACAAAGTTTATAATACACAACTACAGTCACACCTACACCTAAACACAACACAAAGTTTATAATACACAACTACAGTCACACCTACACCTAAACACAACACAGTTTAAAATACACAACTACAGTCACACCTACACCTAAACACAACATAAAGTTTATAATACACAACTAGTCACACCTACACCTAAACACAACATAAAGTTTATAATACACAACTACAGTCACACCTACACCTAAACACAACACAAAGTTTATAATACACAACTACAGTCACACCTACACCTAAACACAACACAGTTTAAAATACACAACTACAGTCACACCTACACCTAAACACAACATAAAGTTTATAATACACAACTAGTCACACCTACACCTAAACACAACACAAAGTTTATAATACACAACTACAGTCACACCTACACCTAAACACAACACAAAGTTTATAATACACAACTACAGTCACACCTACACCTAAACACAACACAGTTTAAAATACACAACTACAGTCACACCTACACCTAAACACAACATAAAGTTTATAATACACAACTAGTCACACCTACACCTAAACACAACACAAAGTTTATAATACACAACTAGTCACATCTACACCTAAACACAACACAAAGTTTATAATACACAACTACAGTCACACCTACACCTAAACACAACATGAAGTTTATAATACACAACTACAGTCACACCTACACCTAAACACAACACAACGTTTATAATACACAACTACAGTCACACCTACACCTAAACACAACGTTTATAATACACAACTACAGTCACACCTACACCTAAACACAACACAATGTTTATAATACACAACTACAGTCACACCTACACCTAAACACAACACAAAGTTTATAATACACAACTAGTCACACCTACACCTAAACACAACACAACGTTTATAATACACAACTAGTCACACCTACACCTAAACACAACACAACGTTTATAATACACAACTACAGTCACACCTACACCTAAACACAACACAAAGTTTATAATACACAACTAGTCACACCTACACCTAAACACAACACAAAGTTTATAATACACAACTACAGTCACACCTACACCTAAACACAACACAAAGTTTATAATACACAACTACAGTCACATCTACACCTAAACACAACACAAAGTTTATAATACACAACTACAGTCACACCTACACCTAAACACAACACAAAGTTTATAATACACAACTAGTTACACCTACACCTAAACACAACATAAAGTTTATAATACACAACTACAGTCACACCTAAACACAACACAAAGTTTATAATACACAACTAGTTACACCTACACCTAAACACAACATAAAGTTTATAATACACAACTACAGTCACACCTACACCTAAACACAACACAAAGTTTATAATACACAACTAGTTACACCTACACACAACATAAAGTTTATAATACACAACTACAGTCACACCTACACCTAAACACAACACAAAGTTTATAATACACAACTAGTTACACCTATACCTAAACACAAGTTTATAATACACAACTAGTCACACCTACACCTAAACACAAGTTTATAATACACAACTACAGTCACACCTACACCTAAACACAACACAACGTTTATAATACACAACTACAGTCACACCTACACCTAAACACAACACAACGTTTATAATACACAACTACAGTCACACCTACACCTAAACACAACACAAAGTTTATAATACACAACTAGTTACACCTACACCTAAACACAACACAAAGTTTATAATACACAACTAGTTACACCTACACCTAAACACAACACAAAGTTTATAATACACAACTAGTCACATCTACACCTAAACACAACACAAAGTTTATAATACACAACTACAGTCACATCTACACCTAAACACAACACAAAGTTTATAATACACAACTACAGTCACACCTACACCTAAACACAACAGTTTATAATACACAACTACAGTCACACCTACACCTAAACACAACACAAAGTTTATAATACACAACTACAGTCACACCTACACCTAAACACAAAGTTTATAATACACAACTAGTTACACCTACACACAACATAAAGTTTATAATACACTACAGTCACACCTACACCTAAACACAACACAGTTTATAATACACAACTAGTTACACCTACACACAACATAAAGTTTATAATACACAACTAGTCACACCTACACCTAAACACAAAGTTTATAATACACAACTAGTTACACCTACACCTAAACACAAGTTTATAATACACAACTACAGTCACACCTACACACAAGTTTATAATACACAACTAGTCACACCTACACCTAAACACAACACAAAGTTTATAATACACAACTTGTCACACCTACACCTAAACACAACACAAAGTTTATAATACACTAGTTACACCTACACCTAAACACAAGTTTATAATACACCACTAGTCACACCTACACACACCACTATAGTCACACCTACACCTAAACACAACACAAAGTTTATAATACACAACTAGTCACATCTACACCTAAACACAACACAAAGTTTATAATACACAACTAGTCACACCTACACCTAAACACAAAGTTTATAATACACAACTAGTCACATCTACACCTAAACACAACACAAAGTTTATAATACACAACTAGTTACACCTACACCTAAACACAACATAAAGTTTATAATACACAACTACAGTCACACCTACACCTAAACACAACACAAAGTTTATAATACACAACTAGTTACACCTACACACAACATAAAGTTTATAATACACAACTACAGTCACACCTACACCTAAACACAACACAAAGTTTATAATACACAACTAGTTACACCTATACCTAAACACAAGTTTATAATACACAACTAGTCACACCTACACCTAAACACAAGTTTATAATACACAACTACAGTCACACCTACACCTAAACACAACACAACGTTTATAATACACAACTACAGTCACACCAACACCTAAACACAACACAACGTTTATAATACACAACTACAGTCACACCTACACCTAAACACAACACAAAGTTTATAATACACAACTAGTTACACCTACACCTAAACACAACACAAAGTTTATAATACACAACTAGTTACACCTACACCTAAACACAACACAAAGTTTATAATACACAACTAGTCACATCTACACCTAAACACAACAAAAAGTTTATAATACACAACTACAGTCACATCTACACCTAAACACAACACAAAGTTTATAATACACAACTACAGTCACACCTACACCTAAACACAACAGTTTATAATACACAACTACAGTCACACCTACACCTAAACACAAAGTTTATAATACACAACTAGTTACACCTACACACAACATAAAGTTTATAATACACTACAGTCACACCTACACCTAAACACAACACAGTTTATAATACACAACTAGTTACACCTACACACAACATAAAGTTTATAATACACAACTAGTCACACCTACACCTAAACACAAAGTTTATAATACACAACTAGTTACACCTACACCTAAACACAAGTTTATAATACACAACTACAGTCACACCTACACACAAGTTTATAATACACAACTAGTCACACCTACACCTAAACACAACACAAAGTTTATAATACACAACTTGTCACACCTACACCTAAACACAACACAAAGTTTATAATACACTAGTTACACCTACACCTAAACACAAAGTTTATAATACACTAGTTACACCTACACCTAAACACAAGTTTATAATACACCACTAGTCACACCTACACACACCACTATAGTCACACCTACACCTAAACACAAAGTTTATAATACACAACTAGTCACATCTACACCTAAACACAACACAAAGTTTATAATACACAACTAGTCACACCTACACCTAAACACAAAGTTTATAATACACAACTAGTCACATCTACACCTAAACACAACACAAAGTTTATAATACACAACTAGTCACACCTACACCTAAACACAACACAAAGTTTATAATACACAACTAGTCACACCTACACACAAAGTTTATAATACACAACTAGTTACACCTACACCTAAACACAAGTTTATAATACACAACTACAGTCACACCTACACACAAGTTTATAATACACAACTAGTCACACCTACACCTAAACACAACACAAAGTTTATAATACACAACTTGTCACACCTACACCTAAACACAAAGTTTATAATACACTAGTTACACCTACACCTAAACACAAAGTTTATAATACACTAGTTACACCTACACCTAAACACAAGTTTATAATACACCACTAGTCACACCTACACACACCACTACAGTCACACCTACACCTAAACACAACACAACGTTTATAATACACCACTCCTGTGTGACAACTTGCAGATCTCTCTTCAGGGTCACAGATTGTGTATCAAAATGACCTTTTGAAACACTTCTATTGTGATGCTAAAAACAACACCCATTTTCTGTAGACAAGAACTATCCCTCAGTCAATTTGTGGCATGCTAAAGTAGAATATTAATGACAAATATAAATAATAACATGGCCAGACATTTAAATAATTCAAAATGTAAATTTTTAACTAGTTTAACTCATTGGCTACGTTAGTGGTTGGGGGATGTTTACTTGTTTCTGCTTAGACTATCCCCCTGACTGTGCTATAACGGAAACCAGGTGGTGGCAGGGAACAGGGGTCATAAAGTGACACCCTACCATGTTTGTTTTACCTTCCATCTGCTTGCCCATGGCCAAGAGAGGGGGGAGGGTCCTTATTGACCAACCTTTTAACATCCAGCTCACTCAATCCCCTCCTAATGGACAAATACAGAGGACATATGGGAGCATACCCCTTACACAAAAATAGTACATAAAAGTACTTAAGTTCACCAAGTTTATTTTTAAGTATATTTGAAAGAACTTTATAAAACTAAACTGGCCCATTTTAAGTATACTTAAAAGTAATTACTGGAACTATAGTTTAAGTTTAAGTATACCATTTATGAACTACTTCTAAACTTTGCATCCTAAATTGGCATTTTATTAAACAGTGATCCAAGTTTACTTCTGGAAAGCAAAGTGAAAGTGCACTTTAAGTGCACTACCTGGGATTTAGTTCAGAAAAAGTGTACTTAAGCCTAACTTTTATAAACGTCTTGTTTGTAAGATGTCAGACCGGTCAAATATACGAGTGGAGTAGAAATACATTGTGACCCGACTGATGGTCCTGCATCAGATTAAGCCAAACTTTGTACACTGGTTGGGGTTTGGTTTAGGGGTTCAGTGAACTGTTCCTATATCAGCTGTTGAAGTTCAAAGCCTTCAAAGCAGAGTAATCAGGCAAAAACAAATCTAGGCTTCTGGACAAAGTTGAGTCTGTCTTCAAAAAACTGGGAGTCCTCAGGGGGACCCCAGTCACTTCCTGTCCGCTTGATCCTTTCCGTCACTTCCTGTCTGCTTGATCCTTTCTGAAAGAGTTACAAACCACCCAGCAGCCACACACACACAATTACACCCCGACATGTACACACTATTCACACACACACATGAAAATACTGAAAGGACAGCTGTGCATTCGCAATATGCAGCAGTGAAATATGATTTAGGTTTCACTATCATGCCACGGAGCACGGTAAAATTGCAGCGAGGCTAGCGGGTGCAGTTCCCCAGCTGCATAATCCACCCCCAGGCGCCGGGGCTTTTAATGCGTCTCCACCAACCCCCCCCTCCAGTCATTTATCTTAGGGCCTGTCACAGAAACGGACTTGTGTGAATATCAATTAGTCCCCTTATTGCCGCATCTGTGGAATTTCATCCATGCCAGAATCTCCTCAAAACCAGACTGGATCAGAATGAACCAGGCAAACGCTCTGTAAATGGCACCATGAACGAGATGCATAAAAGCCGCAGTTTCACAGAAAAACACTTTTATTTATCACTTTCCTTTTACAAAACAATTTTTCTTTGAACACAAAAAGGCAACCCCTTTAATTAAATGGCGCACAAAGTATTTTAGACTTCTGAGAACAAAGATAACGTGACAGAAATGAGTCACAAGCTTGTGGCGTGCAAATAAAACGAACATCATAAGCTTGTGGCGTGCAAATAAAACGAACATCATAAGCTTGTGGCGTGCAAATAAAAATGTTACAATCCACAGCACACAGAACTATTTACCATAAAAAACCCTGTTGAAGAAAACCTTTGTTTGCAGTCAGTGCGGCGCAACTACAGCTGCGAGATTCCTTCTCTCCGTCTCTGCCTGCATTCGGAGCGTCGCATGCAATGCCCTGTTGGGCCCCGGCGTGTCACATGGGGGCATCTGGACCAATAGGAGGAGTGTGCTGCCTGGGTGTAGAGGAAATGGACATTGGCCAAGCTGGCGACTGGGCTTGCCTGGGAGATGTTGAGGAGTGCGTATACAAAAGCCTGTGATCCCAACTTCCCAGAAGCCAAGTCAACATTTGAATTGAGGGGAAGAGGGTTAACAGACACACGCCTTGCGATGAGCGTAAAAATGTGCCATGTCTTGCAGAAGTCCCAATGGGTTAACAGGCTGAGACTGAAGTACTTTTACACTAAGGGCTTGATTTACTAAGACCTGTAGCGTGTGCAAAACCTCTAATAACACAACCAATGATTGGTGCAAAACAAATACCATGACCAATCATTGGTCATGCTATTGGTTTTTGCGCACGCTGAAAGTCTTAGTAAACCAAGCCGAAGCCCAGGACCGCATGTAAGCCAGCGCTCTTGAGAACGGTTTTCTAAGCTTGTGTCTATGGAAGTCATCCTTGAGGTCAAGCAACGCATTCAGCTTGACAAAAAAACATATGAATCAGCCGGGAGGGTCGAAGCTCGGACTCGACTGGGCAGGACTGCAAAAGTAAAGACTGCTACAGTAACTTCTGGGTGGTAGAAATAATTAAACCCCTTTAAGTTAAGACAATATGGATTACTAAAATAATTTAGAATTTTTTTTTTTTTTTAAAGAGAAAAACATTCTTGCATTGGGATGCGACAAGACAAGGGCTGCCACCGCATGATAAAGACCTTGAACTCAACTCAACAGCTTTGCACCCCTAACCTGTCACAGTGATGGCAGAGTTCAATGGGCACTGGAAAACGGTTGTGTGTTAGCCGGCTGTTACCGAAGAGATGCCCAAATCGAACGAAGGGCAGAGGGCAAGGAAGGAAGGAAATGGGAGAAACAGAATTAAGGAGAAAATAAATAAAAGCTCCTCTTGAAAAAAACAAAACCCTTGAGCAGATACATCCTTATGTAGTGTCTGAACACGTGCTGACAGTTGAAATGAGCAGAAACAGCTGCTCACACCACTGCACATTTTGAACAAAACAAACCAGAATAAAAACCCCCTTTGAATTCAAGAGCAGGCCACTGAATGGTAGATCCACTCCCGAAAACGCAGTAAATTCTCTCAGACGAGCAATAAGTACATCACTGTGTTTTTAGGGGGGTTTTGTCAGTGTAGTCAAATTCAGAGAGAACATGACCCCATGAAACTTATATTTGACACAAAAGTACTTGTTTGTTAATGTTAACAGATGATCCGACCATACATTTGATTCAGTTTTGTACATTAAATTGTTCTACGATACATATTCTGTTGTAATAATACCTGTAATACTGCAGGAATATGAACCGTCTCTCTCATGTTGCTTTATGTGTTACCAATATAGTTTAAAAAGTGTGATCATCACTAAATACAAAATAAACATTACGTTCCATAAACCACGCTTACTTACGTTTTTGCTGTGTGATAGATTCTGTAAAAAAAGTTGCTCAATTCTCTGATAAAATAGCTTTTAGAAAAGTACTTGCCGATGTATAAAACTCAAATGATTAAGGATAAGCAGAGGTGAAAAACCCATTTGGCAGCCAACTGCATATGAATATGAATGAACTACGATGGCTCTTTCAGTTGGCTCCCATAGGTTTTTCGAAAAAGTAGGAGACAATTTGTTACTAACGCACCTGCTCTCAGTCTTTCTGTAACACTTTAGTCATGCTGCTTCAATATTACCTCAAAGGTGTGAAAAGTTTATGAGCTCGCTTATGCCACAGACACAGAGAATATACCATACAAAGTAAAAAAACAAACAAAAAAATCAATCATTTTCTTTCACAAAAAAATACACATTCAAAATTGTGAACCAAAAAGTACAAATAAACGACGGGGATATCTTAAAAGGTAACCATCTCAGAAGAGGCTCAAATGAGAAAGTGGATATAGCTTACAATCAATATTTATCAATGAATCCTGTCCCTTGCTTCCAAAAAAGCAAGTAACCTCAGTCTGCAGATTTCCTGACGTTATTTTGGAGCCTCTTCAGAATTTGAAGTGTCCGTACTGCTGTGCTGTTAATATAGTGATAATAATCTTGCATATTAATTATATACAAATCATACAAAGGAATAACAAGCATCGGGTGAATTTCACTCTACCGAGGTGCCTTTCATGCCCAATAATAACATTAGAAAACGTTGGACAGGTGAGTACAAAAGGTAAGACTTGGAGCTGCATTTTCAACATCAGTGCAAAGACTCTTGAACAGTCTGAGATAGTAATCTGTTCCTTGCCTCGATGAGCAGGGCTGGGTGTGGAAATGCAACTTGAACATTAAATACCTGAGAAATCCTAAGTCATCATGTCTTTTCCTTCCTCGAAAATCTGTCAGAAACCTCAGGCAAAGGTTTGCCAACTAAAGAAAAAAGAGCAAAGGCCAGACAGTTAATTTACACACGCGCAACAGAAGCCCAGCGTGACTCCTGATGTTCATTTACACACGCGTAACAGAAGCCCAGCGTGACTCCTGATGATGGAATCTAGACCCACTATTTACCAATCATGTGACAACAGCAGTGATGCTGCTATGATCGCCAATGGACGAACTTGCGATGGACGAACGAACTCGCGATAGATGAATCTGTTTTTCAGCCTGTATCTATGGCAGGGGCCACTGGCTGTTTTTCAGCCTGTATCTATGGCAGGGGCCACTGGCTGTTTTTCAGCCTGTATCTATGGCAGGGGCCACTGGCTGTTTTTCAGTCTGTATCTATGGCAGGGGCCACTGGCTGTTTTTCAGCCTGTATCTATGGCAGGGGCCACTGGCTGTTTTTCAGTCTGTATCTATGGCAGGGGCCACTGGCTGTTTTTCAGTCTGTATCTATGGCAGGGGCCACTGGCTGTTTTTCAGTCTGTATCTATGGCAGGGGCCACTGGCTGTTTTTCAGCCTGTATCTATGGCAGGGGCCACTGGCTGTTTTTCAGCCTGTATCTATGGCAGGGGCCACTGGCTGTTTTTCAGCCTGTATCTATGGCAGGGGCCACTGGCTGTTTTTCAGCCTGTATCTATGGCAGGGGCCGCTGGCTGTTTTTCAGTCTGTATCTATGGCAGGGGCCGCTGGCTGTTTTTCAGCCTGTATCTATGGCAGGGGCCACTGGCTGTTTTTCAGCCTGTATCTATGGCAGGGGCCACTGGCTGTTTTTCAGCCTGTATCTATGGCAGGGGCCACTGGCTGTTTTTCAGCATGTATCTATGGAAGGGGTTAATGGGGAGAGATTCAGGCCAGCTGAAGAGCGGGCACTGCCGTAGAAGAAACAGGTATGTCTGCACAGCTCAGGGAGGGGCTACACACACACACACTACTACACACACACACACACCTCTCCTCACACACTACTACACACACACACACACACACCTCTCCTCACACACTACTACACACACACACACACACACTGCTGCACATACACACACCTCTCCTCACACACTACTACACACACACACACACACTGCTGCACATACACCTCTCCTCACACACTACTACACACACACACACACATTCTTCTCCTCACACACTGCTGCGCACACACACATACGCACGCACACACACCCGCACACACGCACATAATTCTCCTCACACACTCCTGCACACACACAAACATACACATTCACGGCACTCAGCAAGTTCACACACGTTCTCGGTTTTCTTAAGTTTGCTTTACATTTGTAATAAATAACAAAGCAGCGCCCCCTGGTGTTGGCACTGTGAACTGAGGGAAAGGATTATGCTGAATTGTGAAGGCAAGTTGCAGTTTAAATCTTTCAGGTATTGGTCTGACTGTAGTAACCCAAAAAGGGCATATGCCTACAACTTCTACCAAAAAGCCTTTTTCAAAATAAATTTTAGAAGAAATTCAAGGTCAAAATTATTCTTGAAAAATAAATACTTCCTTTTCACAGTAGATACCTTTGAAATAAAAGTAAAAAATTAAGAAACACTAAAGTGTTTCATTTTTTAAATAATTTTTTTCATTTAAGAACATTTCTTCTACATATAAGAAAAGTTTAAGCTACTTGCTCTTACAACAAAATAAAATGGATCTTATAAAATACAAATACATTGAAAAAAAAAAGATGAATATTGTGCTGAACAAAATAACTAAATATAAGACGAGTTATGTGAGCGACGCAGGTTTTTAGAGTGGCAAGGTCCTTACACAAGTCCACCACTGGGTGGCGTCTGTATAAAATTCAGTGCATTTGGATCAATTCAATTGTAATGGCCCAAAATCTGTAATGGAAGCCATGTTCGCAAGCAAATTTGCAATCATTATACTCCACTAACAGAAACTTTTTTCTACAAAAACTCATGCCCTACAAAGCAATTATTAGCCTGCATTTCACAAAAAGCATTCAGTACATATGCAATATAACACCAGTAAGTTGGCTCCCCCTGCCACAGCAATGCACACAGACTCTGGAGTCAGGGGGCTTCCTCCCTGAGTGGCATCACAGGACTAAAACAATGTCTGAGAATGAGATTGGTTTTGATGCAGTCGCGAGGGGCAAACGGACGAGGGCATCGCTTCGGACACTAAGGGACGGGAGGACAGGGAGAGTTTCGCTAGGCTCTTTTAAGGGCGGAGTGGTAGCAGGGCTGATCATTTTAAGGGGGGAATATAAGAGCTAGACAGGCGCAGTGTTGATGTTTCTGGGGTACAGCTTTCGTGGTTGAATGGGGGGCGTAGTTCACATGTTGGGGATTAGGCTTTATAAGTTGGATGAGTGTAGGGTTGATATCTCAGAGGTCAGACCTTAAGAGCTGGTGAGTGTAGGGTTGATATCACAGGGGGATCAGCATTTAAGAGATGGATGAGTACAGGGTTGATATCTTGGTGGTCAGTGTTTAAGAGCTGGTGAGTGCAGGGTTGATATCTTGGTGGTCAGTGTTTAAGAGCTGGTGAGTGTAGGGTTGATATCACAGGGGGATCAGCATTTAAGAGATGGATGAGTACAGGGTTGATATCTTGGTGGTCAGTGTTTAAGAGCTGGTGAGTGCAGGGTTGATATCTTGGTGGTCAGCGTTTCAGAGCTGGTGAGTGTAGGGTTGATATCACAGGGGGATCAGCATTTAAGAGATGGATGAGTGCAGGGTTGATATCTTGGTGGTCAGTGTTTAAGAGCTGGTGAGTGCAGGGTTGATATCTTGGTGGTCAGCGTTTCAGAGCCGGATGAGTACAGGGTTGATATATTGGTGGTCACCGTTTAAGAGCCGGATGAGTACAGGGTTGATATCTTAGTGGTCAGGCCTTTAGGATTGTATGGGAGCATGGTTGATTAAGTCTTCCTGTCCACCCCCCTCTCTCTCCAGAGTGTTTTGGAGGTCGGAGGCCCAGCTCTGGAGCCCCGCCCAGCGCACACAGCTCCCTGCTCCTACTTGAGGGGCTCGGTGCTGGGCGGCGGGGACAGGCTGGTGACGTCGGGCCGGTACTCCTTGCGGGCGTGGCCACAGTGGGGGCTGCGGCTGTAGCGGGGCTTTAGGCCCACCTGGGAGTGGGGGAACCCTCGTCTCAGGCAGTGAAACCTCTGTTCCTGGGGGGGCGGCAATAAGGGATGCGCATGCGCGCTCAGTAAAGGCATCCCCGGCAGGTGCACACTGACCCCTCCTGGACAAAAACTGTACTTTTTCACCCACTGGCCAAAACAATCATCTAAAAATCACCAGCCGTTTTCAACATTTCACCAGCCAATTACCTTTTACAATAGAACACAACCTGGTTGGTTACCTGCCAAAGTGGCTGCTAGTCTGAAAAATCTTACCAGTCACAATCATTACATTACAGACATTTAGCAGACGCTTATCCAGAGCGACTTGCACAACCTTTAGCATTTTTACTAAGTGTCCATCCAACACTTAATACAATAAACACCATCTGCAGCCAAACAACAAGGGTCGCTATAATATCATTATCTCACCCACTGATGTCATTGTTTTGTATCACTGCGTTGTCAATTAAATGCATTTTGGCTGCGCCAAATGAATGTATTAGTGATGATCAGTCTGGTGTTTACAGAGAACGTGTTTCTACTGGCAACCACACAAACCGGAATGATCCCAGAAATTCAACGAACATGACAGCGTCTTCAATACTGCCAGAAATAAGGCGGACATAAACGATCCCTTACCTTTCCCATTTCCTGTTGCATGATGGGAGCCATTCCTCCAGCGTAAAGCTGATAGGCTGGCTGCACCATGTGATCAATGTAGGGCTGTCATGGCAACACACAAAGATTGCAGTGAGTAGCCAGTATATATATAATATGTCAGTATGTTGTATATGCATTTCTGATCATGCTTTATATTGCATAGCCATGATTGTGTTGCCGGTTTCAGCCAGAAACTGTACATACTGTGTGTGTGTGTGTGTGTGCTGTGTGTGTGTGTGCTGTGAGTGTGTGTGTGTGCTGTGAGTGTGTGTGTGTGTATGCTGTGAGTGTGTGTGTGCTGTGAGTGTGTGTGTGTGTGCGTACGCTGCGTGTGTGCTGTGAGTGTGTGTGCTGTGAGTGTGTGCGTACGCTGTGTGTGTGTGCTGTGAGTGTGTGTGTGTGCTGTGAGTGTGTGCGTACGTTGTGTGTGTGCTGTGTGTGTGCTGTGAGTGTGTGCGTACGCTGTGTGTGTGTGTGTGTGCTGTGAGTGTGTGCGTACGCTGTGTGTGTGTGTGTGTGCTGTGAGTGTGTGTCCTGTGAGTGTGTGTGCTGTGAGTGTGTGTGTGTGCTGTGAGTGTGTGCTGTGAGTGTGTGTGTGTGCTGTGAGTGTGCGTACGCTGTTTGTGTGTGTGTGTGTGAGTGTGTGTGTGCTGTGAGTGTGTGCGTACGCTGTGTGTGTGTGTGTGTGTGTGTGTGTGTGTGCTGTGAGTGTGTGCGTACGCTGTGTGTGTGTGCTGTGAGTGTGTGCGTACGCTGTGTGTGTGTGTGTGTGTGTGCTGTGAGTGTGTGCGTACGCTGTGTGTGTGTGTGTGAGTGTGTGTGTGTGT
>CM040397.1:105487164-105532164 GCA_022702515.1 Ilyophis sp. 1 JC-2022 | reverse complement strand
ACAACTCCAGCAAAGCATCCAGGGAAAACAGACACAGATCCAGTTTGACATAATAAACTACTATCCTTAATTGCTACTCTTGATTAATAAACCGACTACAAACGTGGATACAAGATTTGGTGTAAGGTGGCCACACTTAGAAAAGGCACAACTTCCAGTAGGATTCATGTAACATTAAAACTGTGATGTAAAAGCAACATTGTGTAGGCGATCACAAATCCCCTCTATTTAACTCAATAGCTCAATATAGGAATATACTGTATTAGTATCATGGTGTCACTGAATAATATTTACGTCAGATATTATACACGCAGTATGAACATAATAACAGATAATATTTAAATAAGTTGTGACTGATTGGACAGTGGAGGGGTTGGCCTGAGACTCACAGGCCAGTGGTGGGTTAGGGGGCTCATTTCTGGGGTGTGGAAGTAGGCCACGCCGTTGTGGTAGGTGTAGGGGTACCCCGTGGAGGTGGTGAGGTACATGGTGCCCGCAGAGCCAGGAAGGGCGATGCCCGGGCTAGGGCTGGATATGGAGAATCCATTGGCTGGACACACACACACACACACACACACACATATGCGCAATCAGGAGAAGAGATTCGTGAGCATGAGAAGACCCTGACAGTGTTCAGAGAACATAACACATCTTTCACAATGCAATTTAAACAAAAAATTATTAAATATCCCTGAGCTAAGAGTAGGCTGTGGAAATGATGTCATAAATGTCTGATTAAAACTGTTGAGATCAGACACACCACACTGGAGATCAAGGCTCGTGAGAGCAGGAAGACAAACGTCACTGGGCTCAAGATCTGAGGCTGATCGTATTAATGACTCGGCGAGGCGGTGTGAATATCCAAGAGGTCCTGCGATTGGCCTTCCTCCCAGAACTCCACACATTTGCATTATACTACAGGTCCTGTGATTGGCCGTCCTCCCATCACCATACAACAGACGTTTGTCAACTGCAGAAGGGGAGCATGCAAGACTGCAAGCATTCTAATACAGTGTGTTCTGGTCACGAAAAAATCTACTAAGAAGCCTAATTGATTTTAATGGTGAAACAAAATAAGAACAGTTTCATTCAAAAACGCTACCGTTTACTTACATTTTGGTAAATTGGCTTTAAATAATTTAACAACCAATTTAAGAGAATGGAGTGCTTTCTTATTCATCTAATTATAGCATGGTCTTGTAAAATGACAGATGTGTTTGAAATCTAGCACAAGATGGTGTACAAACAAATTAGCAACACATTAGCCATGCATAGCAATGCAAACAAAGGTAAGAGGCAACACTAACATGCAGGCAGGGGAACAGGTAATGCACCAGGTAAGTAGGTATGGGTAAAGTTAAGTGGGGGAGGAGGAAGGCCGTCAAAGGGCTGTATCAATTATGGAATTTAAGATTCTCCCAGCCCAAAAGGCCATAATTTCTCAGGATATTGCAATGATGATAACTTTTCGGTTTCATATCCACCTTTAGAGCCTGTTTAAAGACGGATTGAATGGGTTTTAGAGTTGGGTCACTGGTATGGGACCAGCTAGATAAACGGTACGTTATGTGAGGACTGATCACAGCATGAAGATTAAGTTTTGCAGCCCCAGAAGTTAAGCTCCATATGCATCTGAGGTTATACAGGTTGGTTGTTTGTGTCACATGTTTCAGCCTGTCTCCGCCCACGAAACAATTTAGAAAAATACACTGTGGGGTGAGCGAGGGAGAGGGGTGGGGGCGGAAGAGCTGCGTCCATCGTCATTTGCATAAATTAACGTACCTACATTGTACAAACGATTACGTATAACTCGGATCAAACTGTCAAACTAGACGTTGCACATCAAATATGAATCAAGATTCAGCAACTGCATGGCCTATTTTTCACCTCAAATATCTTCAGAAACACATTTTAGTGGACTATTTAGGTGGAATAAGAGAGTTTATGAACAGGACGCAACGTTGTTCCGGTTTAAACACGTGGAGCCAAAACGAAAGTAACGTAGTGGGTCAAACCAATCAAGTGCCGGCTGTTTCCGTTGTGGGCAACAACAATTATCCATATGACGTAGAGGTACCTCCAAAGAGGTACTCTGACATCACGATTCGGGCGGGAGCAGTGTGTGGAGCAGAAAGAACATTTCAACCGTTAGAGGCAGCACAAAGACGCTTTTCTACCAGTTTCTCCTGATTTATGTAATTATTTCAGAATTGTTGAAATAACGGAATGGATGAATAAGGTTCACTATAAGGTAGGCATAAACATGTTTACAGCTAAAAAAAAGTGATCTAGGGTGTAGTTACCCTTTAAATGTGAGGTTTGAATCAACTATGATGCCGAAATTTTAACACCACTTGAAGTTTATCCCGATACATAAACTGTTGGCTCAAGATCAGTAGTTGCTCTTTGTGAAGAACATACACACTTGTGTTCTTCACACTGAGGTGCAGAATCACTGAGACATTTGGATATATCCCAGTGAGGACAAACATCTAGAGGAGTGGAAATCTAGGTTGAGAGACGTTTTAGCACATTAAAAAAAAAATGGACTAGGTTAACCCCAATAAGCTCAGGTTTTATCCAGATATTGCCTGGCCTAGTCGGCTAGAAAACTTTCACTTTTCAACCAAATGTAGGGTTCTCACCTGAATGCCTAAAGGGCGTTTCATCCGACATTTCTGCACAAAAATGTTCACTGGGACAGATCATTGTCTCTTTGAATGGAATGCATTGGCTTTCCTTCTCTATAGTCAAAGGGCCTAAGGCTGGCCACATTTGGCTGACAGGCAGGTGGCTGAAGAGGTCTGGCACACACACACATAAGGGTACGTACGGGGTACTCCCACTTGCTGCTTGCGGATGGCCTGGCCGATGTTCAGTCTCTTGTCTCTGAAGCAGAGGTGGTCGGCCTGGGAGAGAACAGACAGGAATTCAGGGCCAAAGCCAAGTTTATACTTCGTTGCACAACACTTTCGACAAGTATTACGTATTTTTGACTGAGAATGTGTCGCACGACTCTTTCTGCCAACGTTGCGCACCATTACAATTTGGTCATGTTGCAGACACCATCATACTTTGTCGCGCTGTGTGATTGGACAGTTTACAAATGTAAACAAATGGTAATGAATTTGGCCTCTCGTTACCGTAGAGACAACAGAACCGTCTGTACAGGCCTACACTGAAGTATAAATACCAAACATCGTGCAACACCTTGATTTTATTAGGCAGTACGACCTGCCCAGCTAACGCTAACATACATGCCTGCGTAACACACACACACACACACGGACAAAATCTGAAGTGGATCAGGCTGGCACACGAGAGACTGCCGATCATGTAATTGGCCCACATCAGAAATAGCAGCGTAAATGTGCTTTCTGTTCTGCCCCCCCCTTAAAAAACCTGCCCCTAAGCCCCTTTCTGGCAGGGCATCCCCCCCAGATGGTGCCCTCGGTTCCCCAAAGGTTCTGTGGATGTTCTCCGGTGTGCCCCGTCCCGTTTCTATTTGTGGGTCTCTCTGGATTAACGTGTCAGTTGTGCGCAGCCTCATGCTTACATCATGAATGATCTTCTGGGCGTCCTCCTGGGTCTCAAAGGTCACAAAGCCATACCTGCAGAACAGGCCCATAATAACCATCATTACCACCATCTGCTTAAAAACACATGTGCGCTTTCACCCATTGAAGAGTATGATCTTTGGAATGTTCAGAACTCCACTGTTCCAGTGATTGTTACATCAGCATTAGAATGTTCAACATTCTAATCACATATTTATGATCTTACACATTAAAGGGTTAAATTTACAGTGTAAAATTAACTTTAGAAATTAACTAAAGAACATCAGATGTATAGAAATCCGAGTTGCACTGTTAGCGATTCATACAGCTAGACATGTGGTGAAATCCATTCAGCTGGGTGGATCTTGCAAAAAAAAAGAAAAAGAAAAAAAAACGCAATTTCCCAACCGTAACCCCCCAATTCCCATAGAGATCCATTCAAATGCAGAGATGTTATAGTATCGTTTGTAAGAGTACCAGAAAATACGATATCAAGAGTCTTTTGATGTTGTTGGGTTACAGACATCAGGAAGTCATGGCATGCAAAGGATATGCGACCAAATATTAAAAATTATTACTTTATTATATATATAAATGCATGGGTGCCAATAATTGTGGCACACATGGTTTTGTTAAAAATAATTATTTCTTGATGAGGGATTTTTTTTCTCATAATAAATTTACTTCAACTAAAGGTTGGATTTTTCTAATTTTTTTCAGTGTGAGATTAAGCTAATTCACCAAATGATTATTATTATTTTTTTAACCCTTTTTACTCATTTTTACCAGGGGTGCCAATAATAGTGGAGAGCACTGTATATAATTTGTCACATGTAATTATTTAAAATCTGTCCCTCAGTTCATGTGAACACTCAACTCACCCATTGGACACCCCCAAAAACACTCACCCCTTGGATACCCCCAAACACACTCACCCCTTGGATACCCCCAAACACACTCACCCCTTGGATACAACCAAACACACTCACCCCTTGGATACCCCCAAACACACTCACCCCTTGGATACCCCCAAGCACACTCACCCCTTGGATACCCCCAAACACACTCACCCCTTGGATACCCCCAAACACACTCACCCCTTGGATACCCCCAAACACACACACCCCTTGGATACCCCCAAACACACTCACCCCTTGGATACCCCCAAACACACTCACCCCTTGGATACCCCCAAACACACTCAGACCCTTGGATACCCCCAAACACACTCACCCCTTGGATACCCCCAAACACACTCACCCCTTGGATACCCCCAAACACACTCACCCCTTGGATACCCCTGCACGGTCAATGACGATCTTCACCTCCTTCACAGTGCCATGCTGGGAGAAGAATCGCCGTAGGTCACTCTCATTTGTCTGGACACACACACACACACGCACATACAAAAAACTATTAAAAAACACTGGAACTATCTTGCGTAGACTTTTTGATTTAGGTATTAAATTTTATTCGATTGTTAATCAATTCTCTGTGTTCACTGTTTGACCCATGGATCCGGAGAGGAACTACCATCTTACTACCATCCCTATTCTGGCTACCAAGAACTCAATTGGGCAACCACTTTTAGTAAACTTTGGACCCCAAAAAGCTCTTAACAAACACTGTTTCTTCCTGTTCTCCAGATGTGACACTGGCTGAACAAGTGTTACAAAGCTTTTCATCACTTGTATCGCTCATATTGAAAGAATCCTACACAGATGATATTTTAATTTAGTTTACAGCATCAGCGGAGCACTATCATATCAGCCCATAATACCTGCCATAATGTCCATTTTATTGTCCAGTATCAATATGGCACCAATATTATTGTGCACCCCCAATTTTATACTTCAAATCAACAGCTTTAACCCTTTGGTTTTTTGGAATGTTTTCAAAATTCTAAGTCAGTGTTCTTTCAGTTGCCAGTAGTGATTGTTACATCAGCATTAGAATGTTCAGTAAAGAACATTCTAATCACATATTTGTGACCGTACACAATAAAGGGTTAAGTGAGACTCATGCCAGTTGTAAATCCAATTGACAAAAGAAAAGGACAAACAATGGCAGGGCTCACCTTGAAGTCAATTCCTCCGACAAAGATTCGATTAGGGATGACTGTGCCATAGCGGGGGGCATGGTGGGGGGGAGCGCTCGAGCATGGAGACACCGAGACCGGGGAGGGGGTGCTGGTCTGAGTCTGGTTGCAGGTGAACTAAGAATGGAGATTAAAATTATGGATAGCACATATACCAGCATCTGAATTAAAGCATGTCAACAGACAGCCAATCTGTGAAATTATGTTCCCATAATAGAGTGATGCTAATCTCCTAAATAGGACACTAATATCAGCAAGCCTTTGACTGTCTTTAAAGAGTGCAACTGCCTAATGCATTTGATATAGCTCTGTATCTGATGCCTTAACAACTACTTGCTTCTGTTCTTCCCTTTCCAAAACAGCAATGATAAAGTTATTTAATTATTAATTCTAATATACCGAAGTTATATTTCGTCTAAAAGCCACAATGGCTAGAAGAAACGCCACCTTTAACCAATCATATTAATTAACAAATACATTAATCAAAGGTCACTAGAAGGGCATTCTTCTTAAAGATAATATTTACAGTAAGTTTTTATTTGCACATATTATTTCGTCTATGGGACTACAATTTACAAAACATGTATCTAAGTTGTAGTTACGGTCCAAGGCTCTTCAAGTATTTGAACTTTTGCTCCCTTCAAAAAGGCTCGTAACGTTAAGTTTATTCCCATTTTAAACGCAGAATGGGTAGCCCACACACACAGCTAAATCAAGCGCTAATTTAGCTAACGTTAAGCTAATACATCATGTTCTAAATATACATAAATAATCAGCTACAAAGATAGACAACTGTCTTTCTTGCTAGATCTGTTAAATTATAAAAATATATATTTTTTTATTATTTAAAAAAATAAATAGCTATATAAATTACGAATTATTCTCCCCAAGTATCGGTCAACAATTAGCTAACCTTAGCTAGCTGGTATCTAAACTGCAGCAAGAATAACGTTAACGTTACACTGTCACAGCCACATAGCGAGCTATCTTACAAAAATGTACATTTACAATAGCTCATCTCGAAAAGCACAAAATAACATTTAAACTTAACTTTATAAGAAAATAACGTTTATATAGTAGCTAACAGCAACCGAAAACCGTTTTCCATGTTCACAGTCGATCATGTGGTAACGTTACTCCAGAATATTTAGCTCATTAGCAGTTAGCCAATTAATTTACAGTAAATTAGCGAACTATTCAAACGTTACTTAATCTAACAAGCGCAATTAACGTTACCAAATTTAGCGTGCTAACGTTACACAATATTCTACAATGACAATGAACTTTTGCTAGCTGGCAAAATCATTTAGAGAAGCACTAAATTGGGTTGTACTGGTCAGACCAGATCAATTTACGACAGAAATTAAGACATCAAAATCTATAGTAAACTTTTTAATGGATGGCTTTTAAAAAACAAAAAAATATTGCCCAATTTAGCTGTCACATAAAGCAAATTCTATGATGTAACTTAACTAACGTTAGCTAGCATATACAGCTACGTTAATAGTATAATGTAACGTTAGCGTAATCTAGGTTAGCAGGCGCGAGCGGGCTAGAATCATTCTAACCTTACAGCTTTCACTTACAGAAGTTTCGTTCTCCATCTTGGGAATCGGCTTGATTGAATATTAATCTAGAACAAGACGTAAATTAGATTAATATCTGTAATTGATTAAGACGAAGGTAGCTACGTTAAGCTACTCGAACTTGAGTACCACGCGCTGGCTCCTCGGACCGCAGGACCCTTCACGAGCGATCGCTTCCAGCGCGGCTGCCAACTCCTCGCGCACTGCGGCTCCAACTCCTCGCGCACTCTGGCTCCCCCTGCTGGAGAAAAAAAACACAACTCAACCAATTTACTCTGATACACTAAGCGCGCCAAAAATCACCTCGCCACTCAAGAGTTTGGGCTACATTGAACTGAGGTAAATTAATGTACATCTTGTAATATAAATGTTGCTGTAGAATACTTATATTTGTTCTTTTACTTCTAAATATCGTAAATCGGAACCAGGCCCCCTCGACAGTAAGTGAAATGGAACGCTCCAATGGCTGTTTGATTGACAGGTTGTACTTTGGCGGGAGGTGCCATTTTCGGCAATAAAGATGCTAGCTAATAGTTATGGAAAGAAGTAAGTTAACACTCCTTTGTGAAAGGGCGGCATATAATCAATCGATTTATCGAAGTGACTTATGACACCCAGACTAGCAAACCGAAGTATCTGTCTAAATGTAAATGTCTAACAATGTAGCGAGCTGGAATGTCTCTTAGCATTTCGAAAGGTGGCTAAGTAACATTAGCCAGGACTGGTTCTGTGTCAGTGATTTTTGACTTTACGTTGCTTAGTTAGCTAGCTAAGTTTGAGCCAGCTACAAACAACGTTATATGAATTGGCCTAGGCCTGTGTGCATAATGTTGAATAGGCCTGTTGTGTACAGTACTGAAATGAAGTAAATGTATATTTGGCTGATAAAAGTGCATCCAGTCTTATTCCCTTCGGATCAAAGCAGTCATTTTTTAGTAAAGTAATAATATAAAATGCTCAAATAATCGAAGGGAAGACAAACAGTTGGAGCGCACCGCTGACTCACACTAGCCAACGCTAGCACGAGCAAAATGAAAAACACATTTGTTCGGAGAGCTGGTGAGAACTGCTTCTGGAACAGGAGGGCTCTTTAAGAACGCTGGGGGAGGTTTTGATGTATATTGCACCTGTTCCTGTCTTCAAGTTCCCCCCTGCCTCGACTGCCTTTTGCAGAGAGAGAGGCGGCCAACAGAACCAGTGAATCTGAAGGTTAGTCTACTCTTGACGTAAACAAAAAACGTCGTGGTCTTGCTGGCCAGTCTCACAGACCAATCCAGGTCGATCTGACCGTCGCTGTTAGGTATTGTCAGCTACAACCTCGTGGTTACGTGTATATAGTGCCTTACTAGCAGTTGCATGCCATGCAACTATCACTGGTACGCTCTTCTTCTGTCCCAAATTTCAAAGGGAGGATGCAAATTGTATGCATAGTAGCTCTTGCATGTTCATGCCATACGAACCTACACTAGACATCGCTGATGGCCATAACCATTTGTGGATTTAGGATGCACGTTATATAATACAGACATAGTGAAGATGTACGTCATATGTTGTGGTCACCGTTAGCTTGCTCACAGTGGTGCAGTTCTGAATCGGCAATGTGAAAATAAACAATGATATGAAGTGACATGTATGCCGTATCTATTTTCATTATGAAAAGGGAATATTAAATAACATTAAAAAAAAATGTGTTAGACAACATGAGAGAGTGCTACTATTTGAGTGCATGTGACACAATGCTATGTTCCAGGTATAGGGGTGCTGTTTCATGCTGTCCCATAGCTGGCCATGCCGTCCCAGTCAGAGACTTACCTTAGTCAGAATTAGACGGGAGCAGGGGAGTGGGGGTGGGGGCAGGGGGGCGGAGAGAGGTCCCACACTGGAAGATTCAATCAATTAGGAGGCAAGATAGGCACTTCTCCATGATCCAGGGAGAGGGAGCAATAAGGACAGAGAACGAGAGAGAGAGTGAGAGAGAAAAACTCTGGCCTTCCATACCAGTGCTAACATTCCACAGCAGTATCACTAACAGTGAACTGAGCTTCCCCCCCTTCCCTCTCTCTCTCTCTCTCTCTCTCTCTCCCTCTCTCTCCCCCCCTCCCTCTCTCTCTCTCTCGCTCTCTCTTTCCCCCTCTCTCTCCCCCCCTCCCTCTCTCTCTCTCTCTCTTTCCCCCTCTCTCTCCCCCCTCTCTCTCTTCTCCCCTCTCTCTCGCTCTCTCTTTCCCCTCTCTCTCCCCCCCTCCCTCTCTCTCTCTCTCTCCCCCTCTCTCTCTCTCTCTCTCCCCTCTCTCTCTCTTTCTCTCTCTCTCTTCCCCCCTCTCTCTCGCTCTCTCTTTCCCCCTCTCTCTCCCCCCCTCCCTCTCTCTCTCTCTCCCCCCCCTCTCTCTCTTTCCCCCTCTCTCTCTTCCCTCTCTTGCTCTGTGCCTCTCTCTCTCTCTCTCCCTCTCTTGCTCTTTCTCTCTCTTGCTCTCTCTCTCTCTCTTTCGCTCTCTCTCACCTACACTCTCCCCTGTTTATCGTACATATCACTGTATCTTCATAACTGACTTTCATTTTCACCCTCTCTTGCTCTCATTCTCCCAGCCTAGCCTTTCCTTCATAAATATATTTTCTGTGTCCGCCTATCAGTTTACTCTCCTGTTCTGTCTTCTCCCTTCTTCTCCTGGGGAAAATAAGACGAGGTCTTTGTTGAAGCTACTCTCAAACAGCCAATGTACAGGTTAAAGTTAAAGTAAAACAAAACAAAAACATAAAAAATGGAAATGAATAAAGGATTGGCACAATCCATCGGTTGTGAACAATAGTGTAATATAGTGGTTTGTTCAACCTTGTTCCACTACTGCTGTATTGCTATGTATTTTTTTTCAGTTACATTTTTCAGTTACAAACCTGTTTATAATGTCAAATACAAAAATCTGGCTGCAGTACACACATATATAGAAAAAGGTTAACTTGAGAACAATGTTGACTGATGGAAATTAGTAAATTTTTACATTTACTTTATGGACATTTCCTCACATAAATATTAAAATACTGTACTACCGAAGTAAAATATCACAGAATACTTTAAAATGATTTATGGATACTCAACATCAACAACTACATGGTCATTCTAACAGTCAAAAAAGCTAGTTCCCACTTTCATTCTGGTTCATCTTTTACAGGCATTAAACCTGCTTCACCTGCAATGAGTCTTTTTTTTTTTATGGACCAAAACATTAAATACAAATGTGCACAGAGTTCAGTAAAGCTCTTAAAAAAGAGAACTTATGCTTTTCCAGCGGTTTATAGCCAATTTTTTTCCCTCCTATCCTTCAGATTTCTGTGTGAGGTCTCATTTTTGACAGTGGTCCTCTGTGCACAAAAAGGTGTTTGGATGTAAAATATACAAATTCCTCCTCAGTGTAGAACTCCAGCGAAACACCACAAACTAGACTAAAATTCAAAGCATGCCTCGGTGCAATCAACATATGGACACTGCATAACACCTGCTCTTGCATTCATTATGATCGTATTAACAATGACATGTATGGCATAATGTGTGTGTGTGTACTTGTGCGTGAGTGTGTGTATGTGTACTTGTGCATGTGTGTGTCCATGCGTGTTTCCGCGTTGCTGTACTTGTGTGTGAGTTTGTGTGTTTGTGTGTGCATGTGATTGTGCGTGCGTGTTTGTGTGTGTGTGCGTGCGCGCGTGTGTGTATGCATGTTTGTGCGTTTGTGTACTTGTGCATGAGTGTGTCTGTATGAGTGTGTGTTTGGTGTTTGTATGAGCGCGTGTGTGTGTGTGCGCGTGTGTGTACTTGTGCATGAGTGTGTATGTATGCGTGAGTGTGTCTGTATAAGCCTGTGTGTATGCATGTTTGTGTACTTGTGCATGAGTGTGTCTGTATGAGTGTGTGTTTGGTGTTTGTATGAGCGTGTGTGTGTGTGCGCGTGTGTGTGTGTGTGTGTTTGTGCATGTGTGTGTGTGTGTTTGTGCGTGTGTGTGTGTGTGTGTTTGTGCGCGTGTGTGTATGCATGTTTGTGTGTTTGTGTACTTGTGCATGAGTGTGTATGTATGCGTGAGTGTGTCTGTTTGTATGAGCGTGTGTGTGTGCGCGTGTGTGCGCATGCGTGTGTGTGCGCGCATGCGTGTGTGTCTGTTTGCTTGTCTGTGTGCGAGTCTCCCAGGGTGGGCCTCCCTCCCTCCCTCCCTCCTCCAGCAGTGTGTGTCCTGGGCAGGTTGTCCATTGGCACAGAGCTGATGCTTTTCAAGGTCTGTGGAGAGAGACAGCAGGACATTTCACAGGCGTGCCAGAGTGTGTGTGACCTGCCCGCACCACCCTCTCCACAGAGCGTGGCCCCTCCTCACCTCTCCTTCCCCTTTCACAGCTGCTCGAAGGCCTTGACAGCACCATGCCACTTTCAGGGCCTGCAATGAAAACATGGCAAAGAGAATAAGTGAACAGTGCTTTGTGTCTGGCCTTCCCTCTGTCCGTCCTCCAAAGCCCCTTCATCTTGAGCCTTTCAGAGCATTCAGAGTTTGAGTTTGGTGTTTGGTTGCATTATGGAAGCTGAAATGTGGATCTGTTTTTGCGAAACCATGGGGTAGCTACCTATCTGCCTCCAAAGTCATTATTGCTTTATATTATTATTATTATTATTATTATTATTACATTGTTATTATTATAATAATTCTGCTCAAGCTTCCAGAGCACTCTGCTTTTTATTAAATGTGTGCAAGAAATTATTAAAGAACTTTCCTAGTTGGCCTAGAATTTATGGTAACTGTGTAAGGAGATGAATGGAAAATGAATGCCACCAATTTAAAAAAAAACTTACGGAGAAATCAATTTAAAGCTGGAGACAACTTTATTGTTGCGTCTGCATTTTTTGTTTGTTTTTAATGGCCAATATAAAATCAAATTTAAAAATAAAACTTCTACAACGAGCAGAATGAGTATTTTGTTTTTCGGCACTTTCATTTACCACAGAAAAGTTTCAGCAGGGAGGTGTGAGAAGTTGGACGCGAGCGCTAATGATTGGCAGGACCTCTCAACATTCCGCAACACCTCCTTTTCAC
Organism: Ilyophis sp. 1 JC-2022; assembly: GCA_022702515.1. Lineage (NCBI taxonomy): Eukaryota > Metazoa > Chordata > Actinopteri > Anguilliformes > Synaphobranchidae > Ilyophis > Ilyophis sp. 1 JC-2022. The sequence continues at coordinate 105,519,859 of CM040397.1, read as the reverse complement.
CCAACACCTGCAGAGCTTCTGTGCTGTAACCACCGAAGATACCGCGAATACCTCCTTTCGTAAGTATTTGAAATAAACGACTTCACATATAACATCTATCTCTTCCCGTCAGATTATTATATGTAAGTGCGCGCTCATAACTTAATTAGCAATCATATGAGAGTCGTGGGATAGCCTTGCAATTATTACAATGCCGTTTTAGTTTTCTCATGAATCCTCATCCAGTTTGTACTGCAAAAAAAACAGGCTAGTAATTATGATGGCCGTGGCTTTAATAGTTTAAAATGTATTAATATGTTGTTTTTTATCAACGGTAGGGGGTGTCGAAGTGCTTTAGTGCGGAGCAAGTTTGCAAATGAATCGGCTTGTTTCTTGTTTTCTGGCTTTATTGTTTGATAAATAGAACAGCCCTAAGAACAACCAACCTGATATTCAGGTTGCAACCACAGAGTAAATATCTGGAAAGAAAACACTATTCGGCATCACAAAAAACAACTTTTCCATTGTTTGGTAGGCCACATGATGTTTATTAGCCAGCGCTGGGACACAACGTGCAGGTGACAGGCTCTAGATTCGGATGTTAGTTGCTATAGCTTACCGTAGCTTACCAATTATTTGATTCTGACGTTGTGGTTAATTGAAATAGGACCAGTCAATTGTAAACCTAAGTCTTCTTCTTCGGTTTGTCCTATTCCAGGAGTGGCTGTTGTTTCGAGTTTCGTTGGTTGTCTTTATTGAGAACTGGGCTGTCCTTATGGAAACCAAAGAAACTAACATCTGTACGTGCTGTAGCTATGGCTTGTGAAATATTTGTATTCAGGCTGCCAGCACATGGAATAATGTTGTGGTAGCTTAGGCTATGTGTAGGAGTATCGCGTTGTAATGCATTGTAATACAAAAATCATGGCCCACGCTGTGTCTTCCGTTATGGATTAAACACACTGATTAAACTGTGTTGGTAATAGCGATGGTTCGTTTGATTTTAATTGGCTTCGTTAACACAATATAGCCTACGCGTGGGTAAGCCTACTTGTCATTGCGTTTATTCTTAAAGTGGTCTTAGTATTCAGCTTTCACTATAATGTATCACTGTAGCCCAGGCTGTGCTGTTTGCGAGAGGCTATCCATGCGGACGTGAAACTACTGATGCACTCTTCGGAGTAACTTTGGTAATGACTTGTGAGCGAATCAATTGATTGTGTTATGTTAAAAATTTGCACAAACTATCCCATTGCGTTGCCTAGCATTCCATCGTTTGGCAAACGTATTCCAATGTAGCAAAAACACAAATCATAGCCTAATTGTGCCAAATAATTCCATTTATAATGACTTTAGGATGAAAAGGTCGGTCTTAATCCCCGGGTCCTGGGAACTGTCCCTGCTGACCATCAGATCTCTGTTAGCCTACCAAATTTCCCCGACCCTGAAACGTTGATTCCTCTTGCTATTAATTCCCCTCGCTTGCGTGAACATCTGGGAGGATTCCAGAGCGTGAGACATTCCAGAATCTCATAACTATATTGAGTCCCGCCCCTACAGAAACCTCGTTTGTCGGATTTGCGTGTTTTGGAACGCCGATTACCATACCTCTCCAAGTGTATTGGCCAATGAGAGTGTCAGTCACGTTTTAGGGGCAGGGCGGAGCGGCAGACCCGCGAAAGAGGGATCCGTGGGCGGCGCTACTGTCAAACCTGTTCCTCATTCTTGTCAAAAATTGGCTGGAGCGGAGTCGCTTATCCGCGCGGGTAGCAAGCGCTGTACTTTTGGAGACACCCGTATGCCTGCATAGCCTTTAACAAAGAAAGAAAAGGACTGGCTAGTTCCCTTGATCGAACAACGCATTTCATGTAGCCTAAAGCTTTTCGCTTGCCTCTTTTTTCTTTTGTAAGTGTCCTGGCTGTCAGGTGGATGATTAGAGGAAATAAGATAACGATGTTGCTGTGGGTAGTCTACACGTGAATTGATAAAACGGCATAGGCTACTCCAAAATCGCAATTCTGATCTTTTATGTTCTTAGAATTGCTTTTATCTGCGAATGAGAGCGCCAACAAAAAGCTTTCAACACGGCTCATAGACAGTTTGAAAGCTAGGGGGGGAAGACTTGTTGCACGAGAGACACATCATGGGAATTGAATATTTCTGCTAGTGCGTCTGTGTGAAACCGTGATCAAAATTACGGTTGCTATGAAATATGTGTGCATGATTTGTTCTGCTTAAGGAAGTTCGTAAAGTTGGACAGGATGCGATGGGAGAAGAACAGTGAATAACTACCGAACACATTGTGTGGAAAGCAGACAATAACCTACAATTGGTTCACAAAGACGGACTTAGCTACAGCAATTAAAACATTGAGGAATTGTTTCTGTGCAAACTGACACGCTCGAGGACAGATGTGCCACAGCGTTCTTAAATTCAACTCTTGAACAGTTCCATAGGCTAGCGATAATTATTTTTTTGCATGGCACTCTCCGAAGAACACCCAGCGCAGACTTGTGTTGTGCAACTAACAGTTTCATTTGAATAAGAAAATACAGAGGCTAGCATATATATATTTTTATTATCGTTTCTTTATTTGCTCGTGATGTCGGAGCGGGAGTGCTATGGGGACGGACTGTGCGGAGACGGAGCCCCCGAACTCCACCCCGGGAGAGCGCCCAGGGCTGGTAGGCGAAGCGGGGTCATCCTTCCAGCGGTTGAACGCTCCAGCCCCGGTTGCCAGGATTCAGAGACAATGCTTCTGGAGGCTGTGAAGACGGCGCCCCGTAGGAGCAGCATCATAAAGGTACGAGCAGCCGAGCTTTAGCTAAGAACTTCCAACAGAAGACAGGAGTCACTGGATTCCCAGAAGACTCTATACTATAGCCTAATATTACACCCTGGCTTTGCGTTACTTTTTCATCCTGGCCACTGACATTAATCCATTTTTTTAAATGACTTAGTTGTATAAGTGAATAGGCTACAGGTGCGGTGGATGTAGCCTACCGGGGACTATAGTCTACTGTTATTTCTTATACTCACATCTCTGTGTAATCATCCGCCGAAATTACTTTGGAAGGTTACAGTTCAACAGGTAGCACTATTCTCAGTCATTAAAAAGTAGGGGTCAACAATGCTTAAACGGGCAAGTGCTCAATTGCGCAGTCGCCGCCATTTGAACACGGAGAAATAGGCTGCCGTTTCGTAGCCTTGAATTTTGGAATTTCACAAAAAAAAACTAAAGATACCGGCGACTCCATTGCCTGGAACAGCGATTCAACATAGACAGATCCCAATGTCTGGAAATAAACAGTTTTTGATGGCGTTTCTTGAAGCCGTAGCCTAATAGGATTTCTCGTGTATAGCCTACGCTAGCCTACAGAAGGATTTACTCGTAGCTGAAGTGTAGACACACGTGCACAAATAGCCTACTTGTTTGCTTTATTGCCCATTTGGATAATTAGGGATGATGTCGCCTTATTAAAGGTAGGGCAAAGGCATTACGATATGCACGTATTGCTCACTGCAAGGTGAACTCCCGCATCCTGTCAACTGCCTCCAGTCTTGGGCAAGCGTGTCGAGATATAAACATATTGGCATGCGGTTACACACTCCGATGCCTGCACGGAGCACCCTCCGTAGCCCGCAGTGTTGTACTCGCTCACACGAACACACATCTGCTATACCCTCCCGAACACTCTGCCCACTACCGGAAACGAGCGTAAAGTCATCATTTGTTGCGAGTGGAAATATACCCTGGCTTTGGGGCATCAATTGAATCAATTGAATTGTCAGAGCTATTACATTTTGAGAGTTGGCGTTGCAGTTTTTTGTGCTAATTGTAATACAATTGTTATAGACGCTGCTTTGGAGTTTCTAGAACTGTATTTTCTTGTTTTATAGACAATATTTTCTGATCAACAATCCAGAAGTATGAGTGAACAGTGGGACGTGGATGGCTTTGAGACTAATGGCTTTGTTAGGGCTTTTCTTGATGCCTTTAGAATGCCACTACACTCAAAATGAGTTGGTTTGTAGAAACCATAGATTACTAAAGGCATAGTTACCTTCCTGGAATAATCAGGTAATATACATACAGTATGTACATAATATGCATCTGTAAGATCTCATACTAGTCAGGAGATTCAGGAGTTACGCCTTATGCCCTATAAAGTAAAGGGGACACGTCTTCAGAACCTTAAAATATCCATCATTGCACACAAAAAAATGTCTGGGCCAGTCAAAAAAAATACTCTAAACTGGAAAAAAAGTTTTAAAAATCCCAGAAAGTGAAAACTGCATTAATTAAGAATAGCTGTATGTTTCACACACAGAAAACAACCTTTTTAATTTTCTAATTATGTATTATTTATGAGACAAGTCCTGCTAACTGTAACAGTGCTGCTCACCACTGTCTGTATCTAATAAGACACTGGGGGGGGTTGAGTGATTTATGTGCTGCTGTCTGCTTACCTGCTTAATAATATAATAATGAGTGTGAAACCTAAACCTGTTCTTGGTATGAAGGACAAGATTTTCCAAATTTTCAGTAATTTTTGGTAAACCTCACCCAACCTTTGTGTGTAAAACGTGCTTGTTGGTTCTGGCTCAGTTCCTGTTGGCATGGCAAGGTCTCCGCAGACGAAAGAGCGAGGAATGATTGACAGATGATGATGAAGATAACAGTGACAGGAATGAGGGTGGACTGGAGGCCTGAAAACTACCTGCTCACACTGCCGCACTCGCTGCTTAGTGCTTAATATCGTTTCTCTGCCAGACACATTTGTCCAAGTGACGCTGATTATGATGTAATGCGTAATGCCTGGAGTGTGGGCGGAGTCACTTATAAACTCACAGTTATGCACTCCGGGTAAGCCAGTTTATCATGTGACTCGACCTTACGGCCCAGCCTAGAATAAAGTATAATGCTGGTTTTAAGCATGTGGTTTGAATGGAGATGTATGTGTTGAATTCTTATTGGAAGTTTTGTGTGGTGTGGGCTGCTCCTCCTGCAGTGATGATGTCACAAGGTGTGCGCTTGCAGTGGTGATGTCACAGGGTCTGCTTCTGCAGTGATGATGTCATTGGGGGCGGCTGTGGCTCAGGAGGTAGAGCAGGGCATCCGCTGATCGCAGGGTTGGCGGTTCGATCCCCGGCTCCTCCTGTCCACATGTCGAAGTGTCCTTGGGCAAGACACTGAACCCCAAATTGCTCCCAATGAGCAGGCTAGCACCTTGCATGGCAGCTGCCACCATTGGTGTGTGAATGTGTGTGTGAATGGGTGAGTGAGAGGCCATTGTAAAGCGCTTTGGATAAAGGCGCTATATAAGTGCAGTCCATTTACCATAGTGTCTCCTCATACAGTGATGATGTCATAGGGTCTGCTCTTGCAGTGATGATGTCACAGGGTCTGCTCTTGCAGTGATGATGTCATAGGGTCTGCTCTTGCAGTGGTGATGTCACAAGGTGTGCGCTTGCAGTTGTGATGTCATAGGATCTTCTCTTATATTGATGATGTCATAGGGTCTGCTCTTACAGTGGTGATGTCATAGGGTCCCCACCTGCCATCCGAGTGGATCTGTGTGTATCTTAGGTCCTTATCTGCGGTGAAAAGGCTTAACAAAATTGTCAGATACTGTTACCTCTAAACGGAGGTGTATGTTAATTTTGGGGCCAGGTCCACTCCCCTCGCCACTCGCCTTGACTGTGACAGAAACCCCGCCCCCACTTTTCCCTCTCTGTTTATCTTTTACTTCTTTCATTACCTTCATCTCGTCTCCAGTTCATTCACCTACTTCTTCTCTTCTTCTTTGTTTTATAACAACTTTGCCTTTGTCTCCTCTCTGTTTCCCTGGGCGACGCCCGTCTCCTGTTCGCCCTCCGCAGTGATCTGTATACAGTGAGCTGCAGACTATTGGTAGTGATGGCAGAGTGTGTGTGTGTGCCTGCTGTGATGGTGTGTTTATGCGTATGTGTGTGTGCTTGCTGTGTGTGATGGAGTGTGTTTATGCGTGTGTGTGTGTGTGTCTGCCGTGCATGATAGTGTGTTTATGCGAGTGTGTGTGTGTCTGCCGTGCATGATGGAGTGTGTTTATGCGTGTGTGTGTGTGTGCCGTGCGTGATGGAGTGTGTTTATGCGTGTGTGTGTGTGTCTGCCGTGCGTGATGGAGTGTGTTTATGCGTGTGTGTGCATGTCTGCCGTGCGTGATGGAGTGTGTTTATGCGTGTGTATGTGTGCTTGCTGTGTGTGATGGAGTGTGTTTATGCGTGTGCGTGTGTGTTTGTGTGTGTGATGGAGTGTGTTTATGCGTGTGTGTGCTTACCGTGCGTGATGGAGTGTGTTTATGCGAGTGTATGTGTGTTTGTGTGTGTGATGGAGTGTGTTTATGCGTGTGTGTGCTTACCGTGCGTGATGGAGTGTGTTTATGCGTTTGTGTGTGTGATGGAGTGTGTTTATGCGAGTGCATGTGTGTTTGTGTGCGTGATGGAGTGTGTTTATGCGAGTGTATGTGTGTTTGTGTGTGTGATGGAGTGTGTTTATGCGTGTGTGTGCTTACCGTGCGTGATGGAGTGTGTTTATGCGAGTGCATGTGTGTTTGTGTGCGTGATGGAGTGTGTTTATGCGAGTGTATGTGTGTTTGTGTGTGTGATGGAGTGTGTTTATGCGTGTGTGTGCTTACCGTGCGTGATGGAGTGTGTTTATGCATGTGTGTGTGTGCCGTGCGTGATGGAGTGTGTTTATGCGAGTGCATGTGTGTTTGTGTGCGTGATGGAGTGTGTTTATGCGAGTGCATGTGTGTTTGTGTGCGTGATGGAGTGTGTTTATGCGAGTGTATGTGTGTTTGTGTGTGTGATGGAGTGTGTTTATGCGTGTGTGTGCTTACCGTGCGTGATGGAGTGTGTTTATGCGAGTGCATGTGTGTTTGTGTGCGTGATGGAGTGTGTTTATGCGAGTGTATGTGTGTTTGTGTGTGTGATGGAGTGTGTTTATGCGTGTGTGTGCTTACCGTGCGTGATGGAGTGTGTTTATGCGTGTGTGTGTGTGTGCCGTGCGTGATGGAGTGTGTTTATGCGTGTGTGTGCTTACCGTGCGTGATGGAGTGTGTTTATGCGTGTGTGTGTGTGTGTGCCGTGCGTGATGGAGTGTGTTTATGCGTGTGTGTGCTTACCGTGCGTGATGGAGTGTGTTTATGCGTGTGTGTGTGTGTGCCGTGCGTGATGGAGTGTGTTTATGCGTGTGTGTGTGTGTGCCGTGTGTGATGGAGTGTGTTTATGCGTGTGTGTGCTTACCGTGCGTGATGGAGTGTGTTTATGCGTGTGTGTGTGTGCCGTGCGTGATGGAGTGTGTTTATGCGAGTGCATGTGTGTTTGTGTGTGTGATGGAGTGTGTTTATGCGTGTGTGTGCTTACCGTGCGTGATGGAGTGTGTTTATGCGTGTGTGTGTGTGCCGTGCGTGATGGAGTGTGTTTATGCGAGTGCATGTGTGTTTGTGTGTGTGATGGAGTGTGTTTATGTGCGTGTGTGTGCTTACCGTGCGTGATGGAGTGTGTTTATGCGTGTGTGTGTGTGTGCCGTGCGTGATGGAGTGTGTTTATGCGAGTGCATGTGTGTTTGTGTGCGTGATGGAGTGTGTTTATGCGAGTGCATGTGTGTTTGTGTGCGTGATGGAGTGTGTTTGTGTGCGTGTGTGTGTGTGCCGTGCGTGATGGAGTGTGTTTATGCGAGTGCATGTGTGTTTGTGTGCGTGATGGAGTGTGTTTGTGTGCGTGTGTGTCAGGCTTGGAATTTCGTCATTTTAGGGGCACGGCCATTTGACCTTCTGTGTCACAAAATGTTTCAGGGCACAAAGCCATTGAGTGAAATAAGAGGATTTGGAGCCTACAAATAAATAACTTGTCTTTCCGATTAGAAAAAACACAAATTACATGAAAAACATTAATTATTCACTTTTTTAATATCAATTCAAAACACGAACATTTGAAGTTGTCTTGTCATATTATATGCCTCCTTAATGATATGCAATACTCTGTGTGTGTGTGTGTGTGTGTGTGTGTGTGTGTGTGTGTGTGTGTGCATGTGTGTGTGTGCAATACTCTGTGTGAGAGAGAGTCTTTAATCTGACTCACCATCGCTTGAGGATGGAGATGGGGAGACAAGTGGAGTAGGGCTAGCCGTCTGTGGGTCAGGGACAGGTAGGGCTAGCCGTCTGTGGGTCAGGGACAGGTAGGGCTAGCCGTCTGTGGGTCAGGGACAGGTAGGGCTAGCCGTCTGTGGGTCAGGGACAGGTAGGGCTAGCCGTCTGTGGGTCAGGGACAGGTAGGGCTAGCCGTCTGTGGGTCAGGGACAGGTAGGGCTAGCCGTCTGTGGGTCAGGGACAGGTAGGGCTAGCCGTCTGTGGGTCAGCGACAGGTAGGGCTAGCCGTCTGTGAATCAGGGACAGGGTTGAAGTTCAGTCTTGAAATGTGGCTTAAGAGGGTAAAGAATCCCTCTGAACATGAATGAACAGCTTGTTAAAGTTAAGTTCTGGGATTGCGATTGTGGTTGGAACAAAAACCAGCATACACAGGGAGGCCCCAGGACTGAGTTTGGGAACCACTGAGCTAGGCTATCTGCAAGCTATCTGCAACCTAGAATATATATAGTGTGCCATGTTCCAACGTTGCTGTTCAGCAGATAAAATAGGTAGCAGTTTAACAGTAGCAGAAAAATGGATGAAAATTTTTTTTTCCGACCTGAGCTGGCAACCGTAGTCGAACCATGGAAATGCAACTTTAGAACCCACGGTTTGACGAAGTCATCCAGTCCCATGCACTTAGCTGCCGAATCTCGCAAACGTTTTTCATTTATTTTCTGAATTATCTTAAATCGTGGCATTGTTCTGGAAAGGCGATGGTGCAGCGTTAGAAAGCCAGATAATAAAACAGGCTATTTAGCTTAGGTAATAAGTACGAACTAGCAAGCTAGTAAATAGCTGTCAACTTGAATTTACGCTCACGTTAAGTGGTATTAAAAACAGAGGATTGATTCAGTTAAGCACTAAATAAGTCCGCTATCTCTATCGATAACTAGCTAGTTTGCTTACCGTCTGTTCTTCTTTTTCTTCCTTTTTAGGATTTCCTGTCTGTTTTAAGTTTCGCTCCCTGCGTTCTCTTCACAGAAATATATATAACTTTTCTTGCTAGTGGCTTTAATGCCGTGTGGCGCTTGCGCGCAACCAATTCAAGCTGCAAGAACTACTGCAGTTCTACAAGATCACTGACTCATTTTGTCAGTAGCAGGGCACAAATGCCATGTTGGCGGTAGGATTTTCGGGGGCATCACGGCCATTGCTAGCGGCAACGACGGCCATGGCCGTCGTGAAATTCCTACCCAGGTGTGTATGTGTGTTTGTGTGCGTGACGTAGTGTGTTTATGCGAGTGTGTGTGAGGCGGTCCCCCGGAGACATCCAGCTGCTTGTGATACAGGGCACAGGGCTCTGGGGCAGGCCTCTTTTACCCGTGATACACCAGAGACTGGTGATGGGGTGTGTGTGTGAGAGAGAGAGAAAGAGAGAGAGAGGGGGGTGGAGAGAGAGAGGAGGGGAAAGAGGGAAAGAGAAAGAGAGGGGGGAGAGAGAGAGAGAGAGTTGGTCCTAAGGCTTAGTGCACTGACACCTACTAACACAAATCAGCCTCAGGACAGCACCATCAAAACACAGGAAATTACAGTAAACCAAATTATATCACAACATAAAGAAAATTATTGGAACACAAAAACTCAAACACAAGGTAAACTTAATACAAAAAGACAATACATTTTGACTTGTTACCTCAAAAATACAAAGCTTAGAAAAATACTGACAATGTACAGGCTCAGTGAGCACAGTTAAGCCATGGAGACCGGCTGGCACAGGCAGTTTAGCCATAGAGACCGGCCGGCACAGGCAGTTTAATCATAGAGACCGGCCGGCACAGGCAGTTTAACCATAGAGACCGGCCGGCACAGGCAGTTTAATCATAGAGACCGGCCGGCACAGGCAGTTTAATCGTAGAGACAGGCCGGCACAGGCAGTTTAGCCATAGAGACCGGCTGGCACAGGCAGTTTAGCCATAGAGACCGGCCGGCACAGGCAGTTTAATCATAGAGACCGGCCGGCACAGGCAGTTTAACCATAGAGACCGGCCGGCACAGGCAGTTTAGCCATAGAGACCGGCCGGCACAGGCAGTTTAGCCATAGAGACCGGCCGGCACAGGCACTTTAATCATAGAGACCGGCCGGCACAGGCACTTTAGCCATAGAGACCGGCCGGCACAGGCAGTTTAGCCATAGAGACCGGCCGGCACAGGCAGTTTAGCCATAGAGACCGGCTGGCACAGGCAGTTTAGCCGTAGAGACCGGCTGGCACAGGCAGTTTAGCCATAGAGACCGGCTGGCACAGGCAGTTTAGCCGTAGAGACTGGCCGGCACAGGCAGTTTAGCCATACAGACCGGCCGGCACAGGCAGACTTGGCTTCCAAAGAGTAAAGGCTGTGCTTTCAGTGCCAATAAAGAGAGGCTGACACAGAGAAGCACTTCCCTTTCAACTGCACAAAATACGAAAAACAATGTGCAATATTCTTCCATAAAATTACGTGAGTTAGCCCAAATTTCCTAAAGCTTCCTGTGGAAGAGAAACGTCCCATTCTCCTCGGGGAGGAAGGGAGCTGTCTGACCTTGGCAGCACAATACATTTCTCAGACACATCGAGTGACACCAGCAACAAAACCTATTTATTTATTGTGTTATAGTTTACTTTAGCAAAATGCCTTTGTTACCGTTTTATTTGATTTTAACGCTAATTGTAATTACATCATCAGCACTTGTTGTTCATGTTGTATACTTCTGCTGTTATACTACTTGTTTTGTATGATGCTTGTTTGCTTTGCCAATACTGTGTGTATTTCATGCCAATATAGAATTTCGAATTAAATTGAGAGGGGAGTGAGAGAGAGGGAGAGAGAGACAGGGAGCGTGAGAGACGGAGAGAGATGGAGAGAGACGGAGAGCGAGAGAGACGGAGAGAGATGGAGAGAGACGGAGAGCGAGAGTGCTTTTGTATTGGTGTGTGCGTTATGTTGGCTGTTGGCTCCACTGTAACTGGTTGTGAGCTTGGATGGCGTGTTTTTGCGCGTGTCTGTCTGCACTTGTTCTGAACATGTGTTCTTGAGAGCTCCTTGTGTGTAAGCTTGTTGTGACCATGCTGCAGTGGTCATGGGCGTGGCAATGAACGTCTCAGAGCGTATCTCCTAGGTGTGCAAGACACTGGAGATTTTCATCATGTGTATATGTGTATCAGCTTGTTTGTTTTGCAGTGTGTGGGTGTATTGTTTTTGTATGTGCTTTTGTTTAGTATTGAGGGCCTGAATGTTTTAAGTATGTGTGTGTTGAGAGAGAGAAAGAGAGAGAAAGAGAGAGAGAGAGAGAGAGAGAGAGAGAGAGAGAGAGAGAGAGAGAGAGAGAGAGAGAGAGAGAGAGAGAGAGAGAGAGAGAGAGAGAGAGAGAGAGAGAGAGAGAGAGACAGAGGCAGGCAGGCAGGCTTTGGTCCTGAGGCTTACTACACCAACACCTACTAATATAGTGTGTGTGTGTGTGTATCTGTAAGTATGTGTGTGCGTGCATGTGTCTCTGTGTGTTTCCATGGTATGTGTGTTTTAGTGGTAGGCGTGTCTGTGTGTGCACGTACACATGTGCTTTCTGTGGTCTGGATGTGAGGTTTTTGGCGTGTGAGTGCATGTCCTCCCGGCTGGAGCATGTGGTCTGGCAGCAGTCTCATCAGAGGGGGCTGTTTGTGCGGCTCGGTCGGCCCGTACAGGTTTGTTTTGACTTCCCAAGTCAGGGAGAGCAGTGTCTGCTCCTCCAGCGAGAGAGAGAGAGAGAGAGAGAGAGAGAGGGGGGGGGGGGGGGAGTATAATCGTGCTGTTTCCTGTTTAGTAACACCCTGCTTCTAGCGACTGATGTTTTTGTGAACGCATTGTATTTTTCCCCCCTCCTTGCTACACTGTTTCTGCATTTCTGCGCCACTGTTCGCTAGTCCTCTGATACGGGCCAAGCCAGAAAGAGCTGCTTTTAACCGATCTGTAGAGCGCTGGGAGAGACAGGGAGAAGCCGAGGCTAAGAGTAGAAGAAGGGAGAGAGGGATGGAGAGACAGAGTATGGGGAGAGAGACACAAAATGGAGAGAGTGTGTGACAGGGATGTATAGAAAGATAGGCACAGGTCTTCAGTGGGCGTGGGGTTCACATCAAAGCTGCGAGAAGCTAAATTTACCCTCAGTGGCTTTCACATATTTCACAACAGGGCGTGAACCTGGAAGATTAAAATTCACTGATGAGTGAACTGAGTTCAGCCCTCGCAAGGACGGCTCCCCAGGAGTGAAAGCATTACCGCTGGGGAGACAAGGGCGGTCACTGAGCTGCACACACACACACACACTCTGCACACACACACACACACACTCTGCGCACACACACACACACACTCTCTGCACACACACACACTACTATCCCACCTGTACCCTACATTATACTTACAACTTTACACTGCATTCCACTGTCTGTACACTACATTATACTTACAACTTTACACTGCATTCCACTGTCTGTACCCTACATTATACTTACAACTTTACACTGCATTCCACTGTCTGTACCCTACATTATACTTAAAACTTTACACTGCATTCCACTGTCTGTACACTACATTATACTTAAAACTTTACACTGCATTCCGCTGTTTGTACACTACATTATACTTAAAACTTTACACTGCATTCCACTGTCTGTACACTACATTATACTTAAAACTTTACACTGCATTCCACTGTCTGTACACTACATTATACTTAAAACTTTACACTGCATTCCACTGTCTGTACCCTACATTATACTTAAAACTTTACACTGCATTCCACTGTCTGTACACTACATTATACTTAAAACTTTACACTGCATTCCACTGTCTGTACACTACATTATACTTAAAACTTTACACTGCATTCCACTGTCTGTACACTACATTATACTTAAAACTTTACACTGCATTCCACTGTCTGTACACTACATTATACTTAAAACTTTACACTGCATTCCACTGTCTGTACACTACATTATACTTAAAACTTTACACTGCATTCCACTGTCTGTACCCTACATTATACTTACAACTTTACACTGCATTCCACTGTCTGTACACTACATTATACTTACAACTTTACACTGCATTCCACTGTCTGTACACTACATTATACTTACAACTTTACACTGCATTCCACTGTCTGTACACTACATTATACTTACAACTTTACACTGCATTCCACTGTCTGTACCCTACATTATACTTAAAACTTTACACTGCATTCCACTGTCTGTACACTACATTATACTTAAAACTTTACACTGCATTCCACTGTCTGTACACTACATTATACTTACAACTTTACACTGCATTCCACTGTCTGTACCCTACATTATACTTACAACTTTACACTGCATTCCACTGTCTACCCTACATTATACTTAAAACTTTACACTGCATTCCACTGTCTGTACCCTACATTATACTTACAACTTTACACTGCATTCCACTGTCTGTACACTACATTATACTTACAACTTTACACTGCATTCCACTGTCTGTACACTACATTATACTTAAAACTTTACACTGCATTCCACTGTCTGTACACTACATTATACTTAAAACTTTACACTGCATTCCACTGTCTGTACCCTACATTATACTTAAAACTTTACACTGCATTCCACTGTCTGTACACTACATTATACTTAAAACTTTACACTGCATTCCACTGTCTGTACACTGCACTATATTCCGATGTCTGTACCCAATTATAAGCTACTCTATATACTACATTAACACTTTACACTACACATCATGTTTTCTATACTGTGTATTCTGAGATCTACACTCCGCAGTGTAGCCTGAACCCACCTCACTGTGCCCTGTAGGCCTATAGCGGGAGCTCTTATTATCAGCTGTTGTTTTGTCTGTGATAGGAGAGGAGAGGAAGGCGGTGTACCAGTCCGATTTCCTCCCACCAGGCTCTCTGCTTTTCTTTCTCCCTGCCGCCTCTCCAACCATCTTTCTTTCTCTTTCTCTCTTTCTCCCTATCAGTCTTTCCTCATTTCTTTTTTCATTCTAATTTTCTCTCAAGTCTTCTCCCAACCCTTTCTTCCTTTCCTTCTTGTTCTTTCTCTCTCCTCTCTCTCTTTCTCTCTCTCTCTCTCTCTCTCTCTCTCTCTTTCTTTCGCTCTCTCAATTCAATTCAATAATGCTTTATTGGCATGATTGTATACAAACAATATTGCCAAAGCAATTAACAATAAAACAATTAACAATGACACATAACATAGGACTAATACACTGGAATAATAAATTCATAAATAACGAATAACCGACAGACCTACAGTCTACAGACAATCTACATTAATTGTTGAACAACAAACACAAATAAGGACAGTAACAATAACAATAGCCATTAACACTTCAGATAAAGGAGATGGTGCCTCACTGTTTGTCCCTCATTTTGTGACAGGAGGCCACATAAGTTTTCTCCCAGAGTATGTAGGGGAGCTTTTAGAGATTATTACAAGTTGGGAATTTGGGTAACATTGTTCCAATTTTTGAAAAGAAATGTGTTCTAATTTCCTGGCATTTTGTGCATTCCATTAGGAAATGCAGCTCTGTCTCCACTGCCCCCTGATTCTGATCGCAGTGGGAGCACAGCCTGTCCTCTCTGGGCAGCCAGGTCTGCCTGTGACGGCCGGTTTCTATGGCCAGGCTGTGCTCACTGAGTCTGTACATTATCAATGCTTTTCTCTATTTGTTATCAGTCACCATGGTCAAACATTCTGCCAAGGTGTGCTGTCTTTTTAGGGCCAAATAGCATTCAAGCTTCACCGTTTCTGATATTTTGAGCCAGATCCTAATTGGAATTTTGATTTTGATAGATGTTTTGATGGCATAGAAAGCCCTTCTTGCTTTCTCTTTCAGCTCATTCATGGCCAAGCTGAAATTTCCCGTGGAACTGATTTTGAAGCCTAAATAAGTATAATTAGTTGTTGTTTCCATATAATTTTTTTCTAGGGTAAAGTTTTGAGTGATTTCCTGAGATCTGGACCTTTTCTGGAAGATTTATATTCTAGTTTTCTTTTGGTTAACTGTCAGGGCCCAGATCTGACAGAAATGTTCTAACAGAGCCAGGTTCTGCTGTAATCCCTCTTTTGTGGGCGACAGCAGAACCAGGTCTTCTGCGTACAGAAGACATTTGATTTCTGTGTCATGTAGAGTGAGGCCAGGTGCTGCAGATTGCTCCAGTAATTTTGTCAATGCGTTTATATAAATGTTGAATAGGGTTGGACTCAAACTGCAACCCTGTCTCACTCCACGCCCCTGAGTGAAGAAATCAGTTTGTTTATTTCCAATTTTCACTGCACATTTGCTGTTTGTGTACATTTATTTGATGACATCATAACATTTTCCCCCTACACCACTTTCAATAAGTTTAAAAAATAAGCCTTCATGCCAAATGGAATTAAATGCTTTCTGGAAGTCAAGAAAGCAAGCAAAAATTTTGGTTTTGTTTTGGTTCACATATTTATCCACTAGGGTGTGCAGGGTGAAAATATGATCAGATGTCCAGTGTTTTGGTAGGAATCCAATTTGACTTTTACTTAAGACATTGTGCTTAATAAGGAAGTCTATGATTCTTGCATTTAAAATACTGCAAAATACCTTCCCCAGATTACTGTTAACACAGATGCCTCTGTAGTTATTAGGGTGTGTGTGTGTGTGTGTGTGTGTGTGTGTGTGTGTGTGTGTGTGTGTGTTTCAGCATCTGTGTGTGTGTGTGTGTGTGTGTGTGTGTGTGTGTGTGTAAGTCAGGGAATACTCAGCTATACAGAGGGTGGAACACAATGTCACTGCCAGACTGCTATGACATCACCGCTGTTGGGAACGGAGATCTCTGGCCAGATACAGTGACTCCATGGCAACCTCTGCACTGTGACACCCGTCAGTCTACTGAGAGAGGGCAATACACAGTGGGAGGAGCCAGGAGGTATAGGGTGGGGCTTTAGATTAGTGAGCTTGGGTGTGGGAGGTAGATGGTGGGGAGAGGGGCTTTAGATTAGTCGTAGTGAGCTTTTTGAATTTTGCTGTCTTCAGTAGTTTAACCACATACCAGATGTCCTGGCGATCTGATACTCATAGTCTGGGAGAAGTTGATGCAAGAACGCAATAAAACCCACCACAATTTCATGTGTAGGCTCACACAACAACACACACACACACACACACACACACACATATGTACATGCAGAGAGAGAGAGAGAGATATGCACACACACACACACACACACACAGTGAGGAGCGTGGCTGGTTTTGTGCGGCTTTTCCAATGACCAAACTGAGAAAAGGACTCGTGTCTGGAGCATAACTTCCAGGAATAAAGCCTCTTGCAGGATTAGGGCTGTAAGCGTCTTTGTTTTTCCTCAGCTGCATTACAAGACCCCAGTGCTGATGAGACACAGACTCTCCATAAAGCTTAGATTGATAGACTTAGGGGGTATAGTGGAATGGGGCTGAACTTGCAGTGGGCCAGATCGGTCCGGTACACCTTGTCTTGCTCTTATGAGTACCGGAACGTTTTCTAGCGTTCCGCTACCTCTCGTAAGCTGTATGTACACAGGGTTTGTGCACCTGTGATATTTGAGACAGACTAGGTATTCAAATAACGGCCCTCCCTTTCCCTGGGAGTCAGGTGTGAGGACCGTCTGGCCAATCAGCAGCATTAAATGTTCAGTTAATTACCTGGGAGAGAGACAAACTGGGCTGGATTTGTATTCGAGGTCCTGATTTGAATGTCCACGCAGGGATTGACTCTCAGTCAGTTGTTATATGTCCGAGAGTTTGTTCCCCTCTCACTCCCCTTCAACGTATGTTTGTCCACTCTGCTGCTCTATGCTGTGCCCCTTAGGGGTACAGTCTTAGACCCCACAGGTGCACTGCATAGTCAGTCAAAAGAAAATCAGGGGTTCCGCCAGGGATTGTGGGCCCCATGAAAAGATGTCACAAGGGACCCAACACTCCAGGCCACCCCATCCCTGCACAATTACAGTAGCATTTTGTGAGGGCCCCTGTCAGTCAGGGCCCTTGGAGTCCTCCTAACGGCGCTCCTGGCTAGTATATAACACACTACTGTGCAGACGGGTAAGTGCGTGAACTGCACACTGTCATTAGTTTGGTCCGCAGCTCATTTTGCAGTCTTAGGTCATAACTCATGTATAGCTGCACAAGATTGCACACTAAGGGACCAGATTCACTAAAGGATTGCTCCTGCTTTTCCCACGCAAAAGCACAAGGTCGCAATATCTACGCCACATTTACTAAACGGTCGCAATGGGTCAGCGTCGCTTTTAGGATGTAATTTGCAGGGATTACGTCACTCTGCAACTTTCCTTTTGATGCATAGTTAAATGTGTTTGTGCGTATACCTGGAGTGAACACGCCAAAACAGGGTGGAGATTGTGTATTGTGTAATTAGGCCTAAATTAAGTATTTTGTCTAATCTACTGAAGCATGCATTAGTTGTGACTCTTCGCTTTGTGTGAGAATTTTTGGAACTCCTGAAAGCAGGCGGTAATTTATCTGCGCCGATATAGCCTGTAGCTCTCAGCCCTGCAACAGCAGTGACCAGTTGCTGGACGCCAGCGTGTGGTTTCGCCTCACTGCACGCTTGGACAGGGTTACTTTCTTCACCCCCTCAGGGATATGGGACAGGCTTTTGCAGAGCAGTGGTTTTCTGCTGCTGCTCTTTGAGCAGAAACGCGTCCTCTTCATCGCTGAATGCCGGAGAAGGGTGTCGGGCTCTGCACACGTCCTCCGCAGTCAAATCAGTTTCCCCTTGTGGGCTGCATGGGGCAGAGATTTAAAACGCTTCCTCTGATGCACAGCACTCCGGAAAGGAGACAGGATTTGGTTGTTCTGTATTAATATCAGTGCATTGTAATCTGGACATGTAAGCACGCCAAAATTGTTTCTGACCTTTTTTTTAATGGGTGTCTCCTACCGCAAAATTGCGAACGAGGGCGTTTAATTTATAATATAATAGCGTAATTAGAGCCAGTCTTGGTAACTCGGCTGTTAACGTGTCGGTATCTGCGCCCGCAAGAGAGCCGCAATATTGCGAATGTTTTTGCGCTGCGACTATGTTCTGAGTAAATCTGCCCTTAAGCCTCAGTGTGCAAGCGCACATGATAGAATTATCACCGGCGCTTCAGGATTTCCATTGCGTTCAGGATAGCTTGTTCAGGCGACTGATTACAACAAGACTATTCCCCTCCCTCTTCTTTCTTTCTCTATTCTAGTAGTAAAATAGTATTTACCTCACTATGTCTATCACCATCTCTCCCTCTCTTTCTCTCTCTCTCTCTTTTTCTCTCTCTTTTTCTCTCTCTCTCTACCTCTCTTTCTCTCTCTCTCTCCCTCTCTCTCTCTACCTCTCTCTCTCTCCCTCTCTTTCTCTCTTTCTCTCTCTCTCTCTCTCTCTCTCTCTGACTGTCTGTCTCTCTCTCTCTTTCCCTCCCGATGATTTGAACAGAACAGGCATTTCCTGTATGTAGCTGGGAGTGAAAATGGTAATGACCCCGGTGACCCCTGATCTTGAAAAGAGGGGTTCGTTGCTTGGTTTCCATGGAGACCGAAGGCATACGCATGCGTTTCCTGAGCTGCCATCTGCTTTCCTTTATCCTTTCTTTTCTTTTGCCTAAATATCTTCACAAAGATTTATTTTTAAGTTCAAACCTGAATTGGAATGACATTACGAGATTATGCAGAGTCACCCGTAGCAATGCACAAACATCGACACAAACCCGTTATAAAAAGATTCAAACCAACTGTGTGACGGTTGCAGCCAGTTCTTCAGCGGCTTCCTCTCTGACTATCTCTCCATCTGCTGTTTAGTCCTCTGTTTTGCGGCTTCTGGCAGCTTCTTTTAAGGAGGAGAAATCGGGTAAAACGAGGGTATGTACAGATTATCAGATATGCAGATAAGCAATCAGACACACACACAGGCAAAAAAAAAAAAGACTTCACAAATGTACAGTGGACGGAAACAAATGGACACACATTACTGAGGTGGGATTGGCATCAGACAAGCAGGACCAGTGCCCTAAGATGGTGGTGATGGAGGTGATGGAGGTGATGGAGTTGAGGCCAACTCACGAATGATTCAGACTGCTCTCCGTTACGATCAGGGCGAAACGGCGAATGATACTCACTCACGTGATCCACATAGCCGCGTTCAATCAGATCACAGCGATACTAACTCTCTCAGCATTCAATCTGAGTCTGAGCATCGAAACAGCAGCTGTTCAGTTTGGAGACGAGGCAGGAAGGAAAGCCAGCGGACCCTAGTATGGGCACCTGGTGCACTCAACAACACACGGTACTCAAGGACCTCCGCTAGGCAGGACAAACACGCATACAGTCCCTAAGTACTGAGACAGCGACACAGTTTTTGTTGTTTTGACTCTGTACTCCAGCACGTTGGGTTTGAAATTATACACTTAATATGAAGGTTAAAGTGCAGACTGTCAGCTTTAGTTTGTGGGTATTTACATCCATATTGGCCGTTTTGGCTGTTGGCCACAGATTTTGTTGTTATACCCTTGAGGAAGGTACTTAAGCTCACTCTCTTCTATAAAAATGTATCAATAGGTTACATGTAAATAAAGTAAACCTGACTCACTCTGGAGCATCTGCTAAAGACCAGGGGCCACATGTATAAAACTCTGAGTAAAAGAATGCGTAGAAGAACGCTCAGGGTGAAAGTCGGAAATCTGCTTTAAAAAAGTCTTGAATTTTGCCTTTCTGTCACGGTGTCGTCTTATCACACGGCTCTGCGTACGCATGGTGTCCATTGTGTGCAGAGGTACGCAGATTCTCACAGCACGTGTTATATTATACATCTGAATTTCTGCATGGAAACCCGCTTATGTGGCACACACACACACAGCACACACACACATACATACACACATACGCACAGCAGAATTGGCACTATCAACACACAGACACTCACACGTGCACACAAACTCACACACACACACACACACACACGCACACACACATGCTGTGACACTAAAGAGCCTCAGACTTGTAGTCAAATGCAAAAGAGGTCTAATTAAAGTAATTAGTGGTTCAGTAGCATGCAGGGATGTACGGCTCAGTTCATTTGCTTCGGGAACAGGGACTTAATCAGAGTCTATTCATTCCGGAAACAGGTCGTTCTCCCTCGCTCGTTGCCCTCCTCCGCTCACTCCCTCTTTCCTGCATTTAGCTCAGGCTGAAAAAAGTAAATGATAGGAGAGAATAATAATAGAAACAGCAGAACATGAGCAACCATTGGGAGGGTCACTTTGATCTCACTGACTTTATGGCTCTCATCCTCATTCACAGAAGAGGGGAGGGAGAGAGGGAGGGAGAGAGAGAGGGAGGGAGGGAGGGAGAGATGGAGGGAGAGAGGGAGGGAGGGAGAGAGGGAGGGAGGGATGGAGGGAGGGAGGGATGGACTGAGAGGGAGAGAGAGAGAGAGAGGGGAGGGAGGGAGGGAGAGAGGGAGGGAGGGAGGGAGAGAGGGAGGGAGGGAGGGAGGGAGAGACGGAGGGAGAGAGGGAGGGATTGAGGGAGGGAGGGAGGGATTGAGGGAGGGAGGGAGGGAGGGAGGGAGGGAGAGACGGAGGGAGAGATTGAGGGAGGGAGGGAGGGATTGAGGGCGGGAGGGAGGGAGGGCTTTTAACAAGGACAGACATCACTTTGATTAAAAACTCACATTTCCATGGTACTCTCAACTGGCTTAATATTTTTGCCATATACATATTCTGCTAATGTAATAACTATTAATTGGCTGTGTGAGGTATAGTTGTACATAACATTGTTAAGTTCTTAGCATCAATGCCCAGTGCACTGAGAGTAAAAGAGAGAGAGAGAAATGTATTATCTGGGTTAGATAAAGATGAGTGACAGGAAGACAAGACACACGCATACACACACGCGTGTGCACACACACATGCATACACACACGCGTGCACACACACACATGCATACACACACTATTATGCTGTTAGTAGCATGACAGGACAGGATAGCACCAGATTACTCAGAAATATAACATGAGTTACTACCTTGCTAAGATACTGTAAATATGATGTATAATCTGATATAAATAACAAACAGTCATGACATACAATTTGATAAAATAACGAACTGTCATGACTTGACCCCCAGATTGCGGGTTCAAATCCGAACCAGGCCGCTTTGCCTCTTCCCCTGACGCACTTCAGTTGCATTAAAGGGCTGAAACAGCAGGGGGCGACGATGAGGAGGAGGCAGGTGCAGACCTGAAGGGACTCTTATTTTTATGTCCATGTACTGTCTCTGGAGTCCTGCTTTGTTTGTCTGTACCCAGCGCTCTCTTTGTATAAAGGATCTGGCAGAAAAAGAAAAATGTGCCTCTTGTCGGGTTTACACCAACAGTGAGAGGGAGGAGTTTGGCCAGTTTTGATGTTGGCATTCGTCTCCAGAATCTCAAATTACTTATCTGTTATTTTTGTTCCTGGGTTCCTACTTGCATAGCTGTTGAAACCTGTGCTTCTCAACCCTGGAAATTCAGTCCATTAAATGTTATGTAATATACATTTAAAGCAACACATTTGAGTTTTTCTTTAACTTTGTAGAATGCATCTCCTGCTTGAAATGTTTTTTGATTCTACGTCAATTCCATTTACACAGCCAGGCACTGCTGAACAGGTTGTTATTTTTACCTACAGTATCTGTGTTACCAATTTGAAATAAACCAAATTCTGTTCTATACCATATCAATAATACAGAACCATCAACTGTCAAGTCCAGTACAGTATAATGGTCAGTTGATTCTGATGAATTAGATCTTAGCGGGAATGGAAGCCCTCGGGGCCAGGTTTTGGAAAAGGAATTAACCAGCCCACACAATAGCCAATCACTGTTAAGCCTTAAATCAGTCTGTCATTCATCCCTACGTGATACTGGTGGTTGTTTAACCTTTTGAAGAGTAGGTTTTTTTTGGAATGTTTTTTTCAACTTCGTGTTCTAGAACTCCATTGCTCATCCGCTCAATTGCCAGCAGTGATTGTTACATTAGCATTAGAATGTTCAGTTAAGAACATTATAATCACATATTTTTACATCTTAAGAAGGGTTAAAGAACGCTCTTGCCGTAGCTCGCCGGACTCGAACCCGTGTAGAACCTGTGCAGCTGGACTCACTGCGATAAACTAACGGACCGCACTGAAGCCCGGCACGCAACATGCTAATTTGATTGGATCCTCTTAAATTGATGACTTTCCACGGTATTACGGGCCTAACCTGATCAGCCAGTGTAATTCCAGGGAAAGGTATCATGGGAGAAAACTCCCATATGGATATTAGGGACGAGAAACCTTGGATTTCACAGAATTTAGGCTGGACTTGGGCACTGTCGTGCTGCTGTACTCATTATTCACAAGCGAACAGTGATAACAGCATAATGACCCTTTATTGTTGTCTGCACCCTGCTGCACCATTAGCTGGCTTTTCAGCACACAGCTTTTTATTAAGAGAGCCATGTCCATTCTTTATGATCAAGACAAAGAGCCTCCTTCTGAAATTAACGTAGGTTTAGATGTGCTTCTCACAATAGCTTTTATATTCACAGATTGCAGTCAGTCGATTATCTGTCGTATGAAGACTTTGATGAAAAAATTTGGGAACTTTTAATTTTCTCTTATTGGTGACATCTATCTACATCACACAAGACAAACCCCAGATTTTAAATTATTTTGAGCTCACAATTAAATCTCAGCCTGCTGAGTTCACTGTTCTGACCTGCTTGCAGTCTTATGGCTGTCCCTCTCAAAATAATGACCTAGGTTTCGGGAGAAAGCGGCTCGCATAAATTTAATTATTCAAAAGGGGAGTGCATAATAAAATTTGATTGAGTGATTCAGTGTTTTGAACTGCCAGGCATTCCACTCGTGCCCTGAGCTGAATACAAACGCAGGAGCAAGTGGGAGATTCATTTGAAAGAGGTTGAGTTTAACACTGTAATAACCCTGTAAGGTGTGAGATCACAAAATGATGTGATTAGAACGTTCTTAAACGGAACATTCTAATGCTGATGTAACAATCACTACTGGTGACTGAAAGCAATGGAGTTCTAGAACACTGACTTCGAATTTTGAAGAAAACATTCCAAAAAATATATATTAAAAAAACCTACTTTTCAAAGTTTGTTTAAAATGTTGGTGCCCCTTCCCTCCCCTTTCCTGGCCAGGACATTCTGGTACAGGACAATCTCCATCTTAATGGCAGAGGCCGTTTCTCATGAAGGCTCATAATAAAGGTATGCAGTGAAGCAGTCACAGTGCGGGGCCATGAATCCGCCTCCTGTTGCGAGCTTGGCTTATGAAGATTGCTTCTGCGCAAACCCTGATGTCTGACTTTCACAGGGAGGGATGCTTTGCTGCTCCACCCATTACTAATCCTGTCACCACTTGCTCTGCGGTCCGTGCTTTCCTGTTATTAATGTTGTAAGGTTATCCAGTCCTGGGTCAAATAAGTATATATCCTCCTAAGACCTGGCAATTCAGTTTTGTCCCCTGTAGGGTGACATGAGTCTCTGGTCTCATGAGTCTTATAATCTCAGGAACTCCACTATGCTGAAACCTACACATTCAATACAAATACAATAAGTAATATTTCTGCAAATATTTTCACTGCAGCATGTTTTTGTCATCCAAGACACTTGTATTATGTAAACAAAAAATGTATGTACTTAAGTAATTATTTTTCTGCTGTGTCTCAGGAGATAAAGACAGTTTTGAAAGAAACTTTAAAAAAAACTCTTCTGGGATCTGCAGGATAGTTTTCAGACCATCTAAAGAGGTGAAGACCCAGGTGGGACTGAAATCCTGCCTTTTCAGCTTTTTCAGCTGTATTAGACAGCACAGTGTAGAGAGAGGCCAAGAATGGGGAGTGAGAGAGAGAGAGAGTTTCAGCTGTATTAGACAGCACAGTGTAGAGAGAGGCGAAGAATGTATTTTAAAAATGTTAATTGTGGTTTTGTAACCTACGCCTAGTCTGTTCAGGAGAATGCTGGAGTTTTGAAAAAAGACTTCCTGACAAGGACATGGAGGTGTTGAAACATAAAATAAATTTTAAAAAACATTATTGGAGTTAAAAAGAGTGTGTAACCTCGTAGTTTACAAGTACCAGCCTAAAAGACGTCTGCTTATGAGAATGTGTCTGCCCTTGCAGAAATGTGTACGTGCGTGCGTGTGTGTGTGTGTGTGAGAGAGAGGGAGAGAGGTCGAGAGAGCGCTCACACGTGCTTATACCTGTTGATTCATGTCCCGGTGAAAGTAGTCTTGTGTCTGTGTGCTTTTGAGTCTTGTGTCTGTGTGCTTTTGAGTCCTTCATGCGTTCATTCGTTCATTCGTACTGAGCTTGTCTGTGTGCTTTTGAGTCCTTCATGCGTTCATTCATACTGAGCTTGTCTGTGTGCTTTTGAGTCCTTCATGCGTTCATTCGTACTGAGCTTGTCTGTGTGCTTTTGAGTCCTTCATGCGTTCATTCGTACTGAGCTTGTCTGTGTGCTTTTGAGTCCTTCATGCGTTCATTCGTACTGAGCTTGTCTGTGTGCTTTTGAGTCCTTCATGCGTTCATTCATACTGAGCTTCTCTGGGAGTGGAGCTGCTGTTTCCTCAGTAAGCCGCTAAGCTGAATCCCTTGATTGGTTTGGGTGTGAGAAGAGGGGAGCGATTAATCTGAATCTCTCCAGCAGGTGTACATCATCTCTCTGACCCTTTTAATCTCTCACCCTCTCTCCTTCTCTCTCCCTTTCTACCCCCTCTCTCTTTCCCTCTCTCTCTCTCTCTCTCTCTCTCTCTCTCTCTCTCTCTCTCTCTCTCTCTCTTTCTTTCTCTCTCAATCTCTCTCAATCTCTTACTCAAAACTGTTTTGACACGTCATTGACGTGTTGTACAAACTGTTTGCAGGCCTTAAGTGACAGAGAATAACAGCTGAGGGTCGGCTGGGTGCTTCATCCTGTCGCATAGACCCCGCGGTTTGGAGATTTAGCGTAGCCCATCGATGTGTTTCAGTTGGCCGGGATGCCAGCGTGTCATTGCGCACCAGCGCCCCCCACTGGTTCCCCTGTTGAGCTGCAGGTGAAGTGTCTTCCTCTGGCTCATGTCTGTGTCAGCCGGACTTGTGAACTGCGGTTTGATAAGAAGTGGCGGCTGACATCATCACGTGCTGTGGAAGGGAGCGCCTGCTTCTCTGCGCTTTCCTGGGTCGACAGTGCGGGTTCCGATGAGTGTTTCAGAGTGACCGTGATTGGTTGAGAAAATCTGGGGAGAGCATTACGAGAGGAAAAGTGACAACAAATATGGGAATTATTAAATTACATTACATTACAATTACTTGGCAGATGCTTTTATCCAAAGCGACGTACAATAAGTGCATTTTGAAGGTCATTGACGCAACTACAAAGCAAATCCAACAAAGCACAACTTTCTCACAACGTATGAGCTTTCCCTAGTAATGAACATAGAAAACAGTCGGCTATACATTCTTAACTATAAAATAGCAAAACACACAAATAGAAAAGCAAAAAGGGAAATAAAAATAATTTATAATAACAGGAAGTACGTACTATATAATTGGCCCTATATAGGTAGTTAGTCAAGGTGGAGTCTGAAAAAGTGTGTTTTCAGACCATGACAGAAAACAGACAGTGTTTCAGCTGAGCGCAGCGGAGTGGGGAGTTCGTTCCACCACTGGGGAGCTAGGGTGGAGAAGCTCCGCAGTCGGGACAAGTGAGAGCCGTTAACACAGAGGGGGGAAGTGCAAGTCACCCTGCAGCAGCAGAGTGAAGTGGTCGAGCAGGAGCGTAGCGCTGGATCAAGTCCTGTAGGTATAGTAAAAAGTAAAAAGGTTGCACTAGCTCTTACCCTTCCCTCTCCATTTATCTCAGGTTTCTGTTTCAATTGGAAGATTTTTAAATTGCATAACATACAGGGAAAATATCGGAAACACCTACAAAAACAGAATTTAGTAACTAATAACGAGCAGGCCCACCCATTGCCTTCAAAACAGTTCCAATCCTTCCAGGAATGCTGTCATACAATTTCTGAACTGTGTGTAGTGGGATATTGGCCCATTGTTCAAGAAGAACAGTCTCCAGTTCTTAGAGGGATGAAGGAGGTGGAAATCTAGTTCGCACTCTGCGCTCCAGAACTTCCCATAAAGGTTCAATTACGTTTAGATCTGGTGATTGTGCGGGCCATGGAAGGCATTTGATTGAATGCCTCCTTAGGCTTTCTCCAAACATAAACCCGTCCAGATGTATTAAAAAGAGTAAAAGATGACTCATCAGACCATATCACTTTTTTTCTATTGCTCAAGGGTGTTCTTTACACCATGTTATGCGTCTATGTGCATTAGCCTTGGATACAAATGGTTTCTGAATGGCGGCCCTGCCATAAATACCAGCTTTGTGAAGCTCACAGCGTACTGTTTTTGTTGAGACTGGTTCAGATATGGATTGATTCAATTCTGTGGTGATTTTTAGAGCTGTAGTTCTGTGGTTATTAGCAACTATCCTACCAAGTGTCAGAATGTTTTTTGTTCCTGTCGGAGAGCTTTGACTTGCGGCCACAGTTCTTTTTTGCTGATGCTGTTTTTTGGTGTTGGGCAAATTGTTCCTCTTGCCAGCTTAAATAATTTTGACCAACACACCTGCAATTCGGGCACCTATTTGGCCCCTTTGGACCTCCGTTAGTATCCTCATCCTGCTTTGGAGACTTACCTAGCAAAGTGCTGCTGGTTATACCTCTTTTAAGCAGACACATGCTGCTAATTCAAATGAACCTGTGTAGATGCTTTTGTAATTGTGGTGTAGATGCTTCAAAGTTAAAGCCATTTTTCAGGGGCGTTTCTGATATTTTGTCCGCCCTCTGTATCTATAGCAGCATTGACATCACTTTCTATATTTCTGCCACTTTTACTCCCTCTCTTTCAGCTATTCTTTGCTTTCTGCCCCCCCTCTCTCTTCTTCCTTCTCTTTCACCCCCCCTCTTTCTTCTTCCCTCTCTCTCGCTCTCGCTCCCTCCCTCTCTCTGTCTCTTCCTCTCTCCCTCTCTCGCCCTCTCGCTCTCTGCCCTCCCTCTCTTGTTTTTTTCTCTCTCTCTCACTCTCTCTCTCTCCCTCTTTCGCTCTCCTCTCTCTCATGCTGTCTCTCTCTCTCGCCCTCCCTCTCTCGCTCTCCTCTCTCTGTAAACAGCTGTCTGTTTTCTGTCACAGTTCTCAGACAGTTTTACAACCCTGTGAGAAAGTATCGCTGTGCATCTGCCAAAACGGCCAAATCCATTATGAGCTCACAGTCGCCGAGCTGTCACGACCACATTCCAGTCCATTATGAGCTCACAGTCACCGCACTGTCACGACCATATTCCAGTCCATTATGAGCTCACAGTCGCTGTGCTGTCACGACCACATTCCAGTCCATTATGAGCTCACAGTCGCAGTGCTGTCACGACCACATTCCAGTCCATTATGAGCTCACAGTCGCCGTGCTGTCGCGACCACATTCCAGTCCATTATGAGCTCACACTCGCCGTGCTGTCACGACCACATTCCAGTCCATTATGAGCTCACAGTCGCCGTGCTGTCACGACCACATTCCAGTCCATTATGAGCTCACAGTCGCCGTGCTGTCACAACCACATTCCAGTCCATTATGAGCTCACAGTCGTTGTGATGTCACGACCACATTCCAGTCCATTATGAGCTCACAGTCACTGTGATGTCACAACCACGTTCCAATATTCCTGAAACATTACAGAAATTCTGCTGGGGTACTACAAGTGAACTTGGTTACAGCACCCCTCCCTCTCTCTCTGGTTCTGTTCTTCCCTGTTTTGGGGCAGTGGTACCACAGGTCTTTGTGGAGACGGTTCTGCTGTCTCTCTCCATTACCGTAGTATTGTAAACATTTCAGCCACACCTAACTGCTGTGCGACCTGATTTATGCTCCAAATTGTGTGTCTGTGTGGTGATCTGGGCTCTTCATCACTGTATCGCACTGTCACTCCATCTCTCTTAATGTGTCTGCACACCTCTTCTGTCTCCCTCTTTCATTCTTGCTCCCTCGCTTTCTCGCTCTCTCTCACACACACACACGCTCTGTCTGTGTGGAATTTCCCAAACTGTTGCTGTAACACTGAGACACTATGGTAACTGTTGCTGTAACACTGAGACACTATGCTAACTGTCACTGTAACTATGGTAATGTTTTTCCTCCTAAAATGTTTCTTGCTTAATTGGTGAGACTTAACAAACCGTCAAAGCACAGCCAAAGCTCACATGCGATACGAGTTTGGGCTGTGTATGAAAGGGAACCCACAGTGCCCCATACAGGTCCCCAATGTTGCTGTGCTCACTGAGTCTGTCTCTCCCTCTCTCAACCTGGCCTTCTCTTTCTCTCTCTTTCTACCTGGCCTTCTCCCCCTATCTCTCTCCCTCTCTCTCTTTCTACCTGGCCTTCTCCCCCTCTCTCTCTCTCTCTTTCTCTCTGCCTGGTCTCTCTCTCTCCTTCTCTACTGTCATCCTGTCTAGACGCTTTATTAATGTCAATTAGATTGTTCAGGGCCATGTGCCAGTGTGGGATGGGAGGATCTTTCACAATCAGAAAGAGAAAGGTCTGGGCGTGTGTGTGTGAGAGAGAGAGAGAGAGTGTGTGTGTGTGTGTGTGTGTGTGCGTGTGTACGTTTGGGTGTGTTCTGTCTGTGTGTGCGTGTGTGAGAGAGAGCGAGAGAGAGAGAGTTGTGTGTGAGAGAGTGTGCGTGTGTGAAAAAGAGAGAGAGTGTGTGTTGGTATATGGTATATTCTGTGTATGTGTATACCGTGTGTGTGGGTGTGTCGTGTGTACTGTGCATTTGTGTGTATATGTGTGTGTGTGCGTGTCATATGTGCACTGTGCCTTGTGTGTGTGTGTCGGGGCCATGTGTGCAGTGTGCATTGGTGTGTATGTGTGTGTCTGTGTACCCTTTTCAAGATATTGCTGTGTTCAAAAAACATCATACGTCAACTAATATCACTGATATATAGATGTCCACAGTGTGTGCACTGAGGCTTTTGCTTTAAGAACAAACTAATAAGAATTAATACAATAAACGGTGGCGGGAAAGCTCAGCATCTGCCACGGCTGGTTGGTGGCGGTTATTGCCATGGTAACTATTATACATCTCCTGCTCCGCACGGATGAAAGTCTGTCACCTGCAGTCACCTCAGTGTGTTCTCATTACCTCTCTGTGTGTGTTCAGCTCACCCGGGGTGTGTGTGTGTGTGTGTGTGTGTGTGTGTGTGTGTGTGTGTTCAGCTCACCCGGGGTGTGTGTGTGTGTGTGTGTGTGTGTTCAGCTCACCCGGGGGGTGTGTGTGTGTGTGTGTGTGTTCAGCTCACCCGGGGTGTGTGTGTGTGTGTGTGTGTTCAGCTCACCCGGGGAGACAGGACACCACAGCCGCGGACAGTGTGTGTGTGTGTGTTTGTGTGTGAGAGTGTGTGTGCGTCTATAGGACAGTGCATATTGTCACTGGCTGAAAAACTAGTGGCACAAAATCTGTGTGTTAGAGTGCACAGATTTTATTGAATAATTTTATTTGAAGGTTTGGAATGGAGGAAGGAGAAAAGAGAAGCAGGAAAGTGCGGGGGTGGGTGGGTGTGACAGTAAAAGTGAAAAGGAGCTTGATAATGAGCAGGGAAAATAGGATGCAGATGACAGTATGCAGATGACAGTATGCAAATGACGGGTCACATGCAAACGAAGAGAAGCCTGCAAATGCTACCCCTGGTGCTACGGCAACGCTCTGAATTTACCCGCTCGCCCCGAACCCTCTGAATTTACCCGCTCGCCCTGAACCCTCTGAATTTACCCGCTCGCCCCGAACCCTCTGAATTTACCCGCTCGCCCCGAACCCTCTGAATTTACCCGCTCGCCCCGAACCCTCTGAATTTACCCGCTCGCCCTGAACCCTCTGAATTTACCCGCTCGCCCTGAACCCTCTGAATTTACCCGCTCGCCCTGAACCCTCTGAAGAGCAATGTTTTAAAAAAATTGTAACTCAGTGTTCTAGAACTCCATCGCTTATCAGTTACCAGTAGTCATTGTTACATCGGCGTTAGAATGTTCAGTTAACAACATTCTAATCACATATTTGTGATCTCACACCTTAAAGTGTTAATACAGACAATCAGACGCTGGTAACTAAGTTTGATGATCACATGACTTATCCAGACATCACCCCTTTCATTCACCGGAATTGTTTATCTATATACAGTAGATGTATGAATATACGCTGCATTTAAAAGAAAACAAAAAAAAACCGAATATACTCAAGCCATAAATTCCAGCCATAAACATTTATCCTGCAGGATTTGTTTACTCTTGGCATTCAGATAGATGTGCTGCCCCCTGAAAAAACATTTTATGTTTGCGATGGGTGTATTTCACTCTGCCCATCGGAGCTGTTTACTGTCAACCTGAAATTCATCAGGAAGAATAAAATCCCAAACAGCACAGCTGGGCTGGCACACAAAGCCTCTCAGGTGTTGTGGGTTGCTTTTCCTTGAACAGAATCTGTGCACGTGCTGTTGTTTTGCAACTTAGTCATGAATGTTTTTAGCATTTTTAATAATGGGTGTAAATGAGGGTTGAGTGAAACGATGGTGTAAACGTTTTACAGCTGAAACGACTGGTTTCTCTCAGCCTGTGGGCGGTGGAGTGAAATTGTAAATGTAATGGTGGTAAATTAGAGTTATGTGTGATTGGATAATTGAAGGACTGATGATTGCTGTGACATTAGTTGAAATGTGCCCCAGTTAGGAAAACATACATAAATATATAAGCAGTCTTTTTTTTGTTCTACAACTTGTGTGTGTTTGTGTGTGTGTGTTTGTCTTGACAAAGGCAGAGAATTCAAGGCAGTTCAAACTCCTGATTCCTCGTTGTTTGGGGGCTTTGGCTTATGAAATTATTTAATAATAATGTTTTTGTTGCACGGAATTGTGATGAAATCCACTGCTAATCTGCATCATATGTTTAGAGCACTAGAGGTAGACCGCTGTGTTTAGGCCTGTCTCGGTTCTTAATCGTTTGACGGCGCTATTTGGATGTGATGCTAAGATCTAAGTGTTCCGATGTTAATCACTTAATTGAAAGATAGAGAGCTTGCTGGGTTGTAGCACAGTACTCCTTGCTTACTAAACCCTGTTCACTCATTAGGGATGAAGTATCACATACTTTTATAATAACCATATCCATGCGTGAAGCACCCTACCGATTCAGGAGAATGGAGGCATCCGCGGTTCTCCTCCGAAACGCATGGTTTCAACCAGCCGCTTCTTTTCGTGTGGCAGACCACAGCTGGGCTCACCCAGAGCGGCGTCGGAGGAAGACCTTTCACGCACGGCTTTGACATGTCTTACGAGCGTCTTTTTCCGCCAGTGGGGGTCGCGCAGGGGAGATGAAACACCGATATCTGTCTGACTGAACCCTTCCGTATCCTGGGTGAGGCGTCGCCCTGCGGAGCTACCGGCCACAGTCGGCACTGGCGTGCTCCGGATTCGATCCGAGGCCACGAGACTCATCCATCAACCGAAAGAGCCATCCGGGAACCCATATAACCATATCTTTTAATATAAGCTACATTCAAATATTAAATAAATATGCCGGGAATCCGTTTCGATATGGTGCAACATAATCTGGTTCCCCAGAAGGACAGATGTGGGGAGATCTCAGGGCTCTCGCTGTACTGTCTGGGAACAGCACTTACTGTAGCAGAAACAGGCACGCCACTGATTGGCCAGATTCTCGCTGGGCCATTTCTTGCGGTGGTGTGACGTATGTGACGCCTCTCATAATGCAGCCATTTCCCCCTGTTTTATAGTTAATATTTCAACTGCCAGTTTGAATCTCAACTGCCAGTTTGAATCTCAACTCATCTTTAACTTTTTTTTGTTTTCCGCTGGCTCTCAGGGGGATGTGACACGTTTGTGCTCTTGACCTGCGTGAAAACGTAGTGCTGTTTTCTGAAGGTTACTGGCCTATCTGATGGGCTGCAGGCTGTCCGTTGGTCGCCTTTGCTCCTCCCCCCGCCTCAGTTAGCCAATCACCAGCTCTCACTGAGCCCTATTGGATTGCCTGACCCCATTATCCTCAACCGTTCCTTGCTGTCACACAACTCTGCTCTACCTTATCGATTCCACCCGCAGACAAACACCCCAGGGGACACAGCGACTGACCAAGTGTCGCTATTTAACCCCGACACCCCTCCCCCACGCCAGAGTATTGATCTGTGGAACTAATTACACTCTCTAGCATCAACGGAAGCACCATTTTGTTTTGCAGGTTGACCCTTCATGATTATTCGGGTGTAGCTGGAGCAGTGGTGTTGATTATTCGGGTGTAGCTGGAGCAGTGGTGTTGATTAGTCGGGTGTAGCTGGAGCAGTGGTGTTGCTGTAATGCTTCATGGCTTTGTGCCTGACTCACAGAGCTGGTAAATGGAAAATGTTTTTCTCCTCCTGTCACAAAAGGAGTTTCCG
>CM040397.1:105399664-105484664 GCA_022702515.1 Ilyophis sp. 1 JC-2022 | reverse complement strand
CACAGCACGAGCCCACCCCCCCTCCTGAAACCCCTCAGGCAGCCCTGCACACAGCACGAGCCCACCCCCCCTCCTGAAACCCCTCAGGCAGCCCTGCACACAGCACGAGCCCACCCCCCCTCCTGAAACCCCTCAGCCAGCCCTGCACACAGCACGAGCCCACCCCCCCTCCTGAAACCCCTCAGGCAGCCCTGCACACAGCAGCACCAAACTCTCACTGTCCAATACTGGACCCTCCGCGGTAATAAACACTCATACATTACTATACTGTAGATATTCAGCCATTTCAAAAACCGTTTAATTTCTCCTTTGGCGGAGACACACTGCTGGACTGCCTCTTCTCTAATCAGGGGGGGGGGGGGCAGTGAATAAACAGATGAAAATATTGGGGGGTGAAAAGTGTCGCATACCTACGCGTACGTTTCAGCTTTATCCTCCAGCCTAAGCCCACTGCTGTGGACAGTTGTCCATGTCCAACCCCATATCCAGTCTGCACGCTCTGCTGTAGATAGTCATCTATATCAAGCTCACGGCAATAATGGCGCTGAGTTCCTGAGTCTTGGCTATTATTATCACTGATGAAAGGCATCTATACAGATGGGAAATAAGCTCCCCTAACCTATGTGAACTTATCTCGCTCCCTGGCCTCTATTCACAGTTGACTTCCTGTCCTGCCAAAGTAATAAAATAGTGACATCATTCATAATCTGTCCGTTACCAGCTCCCCCGCTTCTTCCTCACTGTCTGTACGCCTGTTCGTTTTTGTCTCTCTTTAAACTTAGTGCTCCTTATTTTGGCTCCGTCTGCTGCCCCAAATTCTCTCCTCCCAAAGGTCATTCCATTCCAGCCTTAGGTCTATTTATTTAAATTCCTTTAAGCCGGCGTAAGATCACAAATATGTGTGATTAGAATGTTCCTAACTGAGCATTCTAATGCTGATGTAACAATCACTACTGGTGATTGAAATCAATGGAGTTCTAGAACACGGACTTAGAATTTTGAAAAAACATTCCAAAAAAACCTACTCTTCAAAGGGTTATTTAAGCTGGTAGGTCAACTGAGAGCGCAGTTTAATTTTATCGTGATGACCTGGAGAATCGAAGTGAGTGGGGATTTCTATGGATTATGAAGTCAATCAGAATCCACGGCGGTGGCCAATAGCGGTGGTTCATACAAGCTCTTCAGTTTATCAGTATTTATGTCCTGCTGAGACCCGGCGGGAACAAATGTATACATTTTTTTGACAAAATACAAGTGTCTTGGATGACAAAAAACATGTTCCAGTGAAAATATTTTCAAAATTATTTTAAATTTAATTTGATCAAATGTCCTTTGTAGTGGATATCAGAATATATCGTTCTTGCTTAGGACCAGAGAGTTGTGTCCCCTACAGGAAAGAAAAATGAATTGCCAGGTCTTAGGAGGATAAACATATACCATTAATATTAATTTATTATATTATTGTTGTAGTAGGGGTTAACCCCACCCCCCTACCCATTGGTGACCCTTTTAGCCCAACACCCTACACCCCAGCACCCCCGAACATTATCACGCTACACCCCAGCACCCCTGAACATTAGCACGCTACACCCCAGCACCCCTGAACATTATCGCGCTACACCCCAGCACCCCTGAACATTATCACGCTACACCCCAGCGCCCCTGAACATTATCACGCTACACCCCAGCGCCCCTGAACATTATCACGCTCCACCCCAGCACCCCTGAACATTATCACGCTACACCCCAGCACCCCTGAACATTATCACGCTACACCCCAGCGCCCCTGAACATTATCGCGCTACACCCCAGCACCCCTGAACATTATCACGCTACACCCCAGCACCCCTGAACATTAGCACGCTACACCCCAGCACCCCTGAACATTAGCACGCTACACCCCAGCACCCCTGAACATTATCGCGCTACACCCCAGCACCCCTGAACATTATCACGCTACACCCCAGCACCCCTGAACATTAGCACGCTACACCCCAGCACCCCTGAACATTAGCACGCTACACCCCAGCACCCCTGAACATTAGCGTGCTACACCCCAGTGCCCCTGAACATTATCGCGCTACACCCCAGCACCCCTGAACATTATCACGCTACACCCCAGCACCCCTGAACATTAGCACGCTACACCCCAGCACCCCTGAACATTAGCGTGCTACACCCCAGCACCCCTGAACATTATCACGCTACACCCCAGCACCCCTGAACATTATCACGCTACACCCCAGCACCCCTGAACATTAGCACGCTACACCCCAGCACCCCTGAACATTAGCGTGCTACACCCCAGCACCCCTGAACATTATCACGCTACACCCCAGCACCACTGAACATTAGCACGCTACACCCCAGCACCCCTGAACATTATCACACTGCACCCCAGCACCCCTGAACATTAGCACGCTATACCCCAGTACCCCTGTTTCTCAGCTGTGCCGCTGGACCCATGCTGGCTCCTCTACTCCAATGCGCTGGCTTTCCCCCCCCCCTTATATTCTTTGCTCCGCTGGCCTGGGTCAGTTTAGCCCAGTAGGTTAGTGGATCTGGCCTACATACATGTTAGCCGTGGGCGGACTCTGTGTTTTCCTGTGTACTGATAAACACTTTACAAGTTCTGGGGACAAGCTCTCATGGGGGGGAGCGTGAGCGTCTCTCTGTGTCTCTGATCTCTCCAAGGTCACGTCTGCTGGCCGGATCTCTGTCTTCTGGTCTGTGCTTCTCATCTGCAGCGCTGGCTACTGATGCTGAGGACTGATCTGATCAGCGTTGGGATCAGTGTTGCGATCAGTGTAATCAGTGTTGAGAATAGTGTTGTCTTTTCTAGAAGATGTACATTTTTTTGTTGTTTTTCCATGACCGCAGGCTGAATCGTATTGTCAATTATCATATCTTAATGCTAAAATATAAATGCTTGCCTCCATTTGAATCTCTGCAACCCTTTGTATGGTGTGTGTGTATGGTGTGTGTGTGTGTACAGTATATAGCCTATATAATGTACATATTAGCAAGATACTTTTTTCATGGTTTATCATATGATGTTTTTTTTAAAAATTTTAAATATATTGTGGGGGATTCATTGTGGAGGCCACATTAATTTGTTGCAGAATTAATGCCTCTTAATATGTTATATCTTAAAGTGATAGAGGCAGAAATGGACGTTAATGTATGCGACCATCATTAACATATTATTAATAGTGCTGTAGTTTGCCTCCTCTGCATGTGAAATAGGCAGAATTTTTTGGTCGGCTGCGCTGTGGAATTGGCCTGAAATCTGAACTGGAATGCATCCAGATAATTCTGCCTCGCAACTGTTCTGTGACTATAGCATTGGACGCACATGAATCAGTCACATTTTCTTTTAAACGTTTTTTTTCCCTTTCTCCCAGCGTTATATTCTGCGATCGTGTGTGTTAACAGCATCTGGTGTTTCGTAGATGGAGGCTTCTTCCAGACTTGCCCAGGAGTAACAGCCGTAGAGGTTACCTCTCGCTGTCTGTTGAGCTCGCTCCGAACGCATTCATCTGTTCTCATTCTGCATGAATTAGTACCCAAATGGATCTAAATGTAAATCGATCTCCAAGATGTGAAATCTTACCACAATCAGTTGCAAATTGTCCTTGAAGGAAGGAAACGGTGTGTGTGTGATAGTGGAGAGAAAGGCGCTGAGATTAAATAATGCGCGTGGGGGGGGGGTTTGGTAGTGGAGGGTAGAGCTCTCTTGTCTTGTGGGGGGGGAAAGAGGCAATGATACCAGACCTATATTCCCTTGTGAAGGTCACACAGACCGTTTCGAACATGCTTTCCTGTTGATGGTTTTTTTAGTTTTTCCCTGACCTTAAATATATACTGCAACTTGAATTTAATCAGAATTTCAAAGCTGTTGTGAAATGTGCGCGTTTGAAATCGGTCTGATAAGGAAAGGGGAAAATACAGCTGCCGTTAGCTGATTAGTGGGGCAGTGCCTCTCAGAGTGGTGCCGTGTATAAGTACAGCTACCCAGCTTTTCTGTGATAAATCTCATATGAGCATGTCTATTTGTGGGTGTGGACATTGATTTGGACAGCAGCTAAAGCTGGCTGCACTTACTGACAGGTTTGGAGCTGACAGATACAGGTTTTTGCCTTGCTATTTGCTTGCCCTGCCCTAACCTGTTACCAACCTGCACTCTCAGAGGAAAAGAGTAGTAGAAGTAAGATAAAGAACAGACCTAAGATAGATAAACAGAAAGAGACGGTGATTACACAAGCAGCTCAGTATAAGTGTTTGATAGCTTTATCTGGTATTGCTTAACCCATTGACAGCACTGCCATGTTAATCCTATTTGCCCCAAATTAAAAAGGCAGACGGACCGCTCCCACTTAGCGTCGCTAACCGACGGCTTGGGCGGTAAGACGGTCTCCGGAGACGACCGGCCAAAGGGCCGTCGTCCTTCAAAGATAAATCAGCGGTGTTATTTCATGAGTCTACGTGAATTATTTATCTCCCAGCTCCTGTGTGGCGGAGTGTTTATCCGCGTAGTTTTGGAGGAAAAACGTCGGAGAGGAGGAGTGCGTGGCGGGCGCCAGTGGAAAAGGCTGAACTTTGAGGCCTCGACTTTCAGCCCGTCACTTCCTCACGTCACGAGAGTGCCAGCCAATCTGCACTTCCTGCCTCGTCCCTGCCTTTAAAGACCTCTGAGGTGCCATGTAAATGCAGTCCGTTATCGCCATGACGAGCAGGTCCGAGGCTCTGATTGGTCAGTGAATGCGTTGTGTCGTATCGATCAGGGGTCTGCAATACCCTGGTTCTGGAGAGCCGCAAGCGCTGCGTCAACTATCATGGATGGATGCAACACACGTGTTTTTATTTATTTCTTTTACGGATACCGCCCTAGGTGATCGCCCTCATCGGCTAGGCCTAGAGTCGGCCCTGACCCCCTTTTTTACCGCCAGGAGACGGCTCTCGTCTCTGAGCAACCGCTCTTCCCCTTCGCGAGGGACAGCGGCCAGAGCCCCAGTGTCTTGTGGGAAAGCTCCAAGCTCTCAGCGCTAGCTCTGCCCTCCCTTGGAGGATGTAACACATGCCCGTGGCCCGGCCTGGCTAATTAACAGCCTCTAAAGGCAACCTAATGGGCGACACTTACGTCTGATGATTTCAGGCTCAGTGCACCTGCCGGTTGGCTGCTTATAGGAGGGGGGAGGGGCCGGTGTAGCAGTGTTTCGCCATGGCAACCTGGCTCATGTAACTTTCACAATGTTCAGGCGGTCTAACAGGGGACATGAAGCAGATGGCTTATCAAAGAATTCCCGCTGTTTATGTGCCACTTTGTCATAAAATGAATTCCCGTTACTTTTAACAATTTACGTTTGCTTTCACTCTGCCCAACGGCGTCCTCAAAAAGCCCCTACATGAAGTCGCTGGGCAGCAGTGATTTGGATTTTTCCAGTCAGACGGTGTGCGTGTCATATGTTTACCGCCATTTACAATGTCATATGTCATAACAAACATCTGGCAGGCTTAAGTCCCCTTTTGGATCCGGTCCTGGCTTGAGATGCACACGCTTAACTTGGAATTTCCATTCAAGTTAAGCGCTTTATTTCCCCCTATGTACATCCTGGCTCGGGCGAGTTAAGTGGCGGATGTAACCGATGCATGCTTTTGTTGGAGCGTCAGTGAAAAGAAGGCGTGTCCCATTGAGTTTTGAGGTAAGCCAATCATGGCTTGAGACTTGGGCGCTTTTGCACTTTTTTTTGTTTTTTCTCAAGGCTGTTACAGAGTGCTTAAAACAGGGAGACGACACGTACACGGATGGACAGTCCTCCGGATTGTTTGCGGACTTTTGCCTTTCATAGTCGAGCGTACCAACCCCCCATTTGTAGACTGCATTTTGCATCATTTTTGCACGCAAATTGCAAACAACAATGGCGTCCCTCTTGGAAGAGGATTAGGTCCGTTTTGGGTCTGCTATGATGTCATTTAGGTCTGCGTAGACCCTGCGGACATCCATACGCATACTTTTTTTGGCGTCCATGAATTGGCTTTTATACAGCCTTTGCTCACTCTGACAGGCAGAATACGCTTTGGTCTACTAGCAAATAGAATTACAGCATAATGGATATTTTAATAATAATAATAACTTTTATTATATAGTACTTTTCCGACCATGTCACTCAATGTGCTTTCCAAAACAATATAAAATAAACAAAATAACACATGAAGGTAAAATTGGACATAGATAGCATAAAAGCGATAAGATAAGAAAATCTTAAAATACGACAAGACAAAAAATGAAAATATAATTCAACAAAAGGAGAATCCAAAATAATGTGTTTTTAAAAGAGTCCTAACACTGCCAGTGGTCGGAGCCTTTCTGATGTTAACAGGGAGTGAATATATTCAAGTTCAACAGTTGGCCGCTGATTCAGTGGCAGATGTAATTATAAGTTATTGCGGTTGGCTTTTCTTGGCAGAATTGAGGCCTCTCGCTTGACAAAGACGGCCAATTTAGGAACTCTTCATGCTAAGCGGTGCTCCAGGATGTGTGTCGGATTGGGAACGTCGATTCCGTTCCAAGTAAGTAGTTTTGATTAAGACTCACAAGCACTTGTGCCAGGATATGATCCTGGTTGAAGAGGCTGGAGTGGATTGTTCTGGGCACGGCTCCCAAGAGGAAGTAAGGAAGCTTCCAGATGCTCTGAGCCCGCCTTCCTTCCCTCTCTTACGGGGTGGGGGTTGGGGTTGGGGGGGGGGGTTAGTGACGGTGAACGCTGGATTTTGGGGTTCGGGCTGAAGTGGGTTTAGTCGGTCTGGCAGCTACGATCATGACCTGAGCTCTTTTTACAAGGGCTGACACGGAGATGTTGCCTATGACACAAAATGCCTGTTGCCTATGACACAAAATGGCTGTTGCCTATGACAGAGCAGAAATGGGCCTGGGAACTTTTTCAGGCCCCCGTTACAGTCGCGCTGGGGCAGGCATGGCCACGCCCCGTTACAGTCGCGCTGGAGCAGGCATGGACATGCCCCCCCCCCCAGCTGAATCGCTCCCCCAGCGAGGCTCTGCTCACACGGAAAGGACCCAGATGTCAAGCTGCTTTCCCGTGGAGAAACTGGACCTTTTTAGGAAGAAAAATACCCTGAAAACAGTCTTGGCAGGGGCCAGGGATCAACTTCTGTGAACACCAGAAAGGCCTCTGTCTGAGAGAGAGTGAGAGAGAGTGAGAGTGAGTGTGTGAGAGAG
This sequence comes from Ilyophis sp. 1 JC-2022, assembly GCA_022702515.1. Lineage (NCBI taxonomy): Eukaryota > Metazoa > Chordata > Actinopteri > Anguilliformes > Synaphobranchidae > Ilyophis > Ilyophis sp. 1 JC-2022. Next base: position 105,477,427 of record CM040397.1, on the reverse strand, counting down.
AGTGTCTGAGAGAGAGTGTGTGAGTGTGAGAGAGAGAGTGTGAGAGAGAGAGAGAGTGTGAGAGAGAGTGTGAGAGAGAGTGTGAGAGAGAGAGTGTGAGAGAGAGTGTGAGAGAGAGAGTGTGAGAGAGAGTGTGAGAGAGAGTGTGAGAGAGAGAGTGTGAGAGAGAGTGTGAGAGAGAGAGTGTGAGAGAGAGAGTGTGTGAGAGAGTGTGAGAGAGAGAGTGTGAGAGAGAGAGAGTGAGAGAGAGTGTGAGAGAGTGTGAGAGAGTGAGAGAGAGAGAGAGAGAGAGAGAAATGGGACTTGATAGAGATGCTCTATGGAGTGTGATGAATAGAAGTATGATTGGGGAAGATCTGGTGACAATGGCAACAATCAAAATCATTTGCAATCAGAGACATTTTCTTAATTCACGATGTAGTATTGTGGTGGATGTTGCTGTAAAATGCATTTGTGATGCAAGCCGCGTGTCTCTGTGTTGTATGAATGCAGAATGGGGGTTATAAGCCGCGTGTCTCTGTGTTGTATGAATGCAGAATGGGGGTTATAAGCCGCGTGTCTCTGTGTTGTATGAATGCAGAATGGGGGTTATAAGCCGCGTGTCTCTGTGTTGTATGAATGCAGAATGTGGTTATAAACCGCGTGTCTCTGTGTTGTATGAATGCAGAATGGGGGTTATAAGCTGCGTGTCTCTGTGTTGTATGAATGCAGAATGGGGGTTATAAGCCGCGTGTCTCTGTGTTGTATGAATGCAGAATGGGGGTTATAAGCTGCGTGTCTCTGTGTTGTATGAATGCAGAATGGGGGTTATAAGCCGCGTGTCTCTGTGTTGTATGAATGCAGAATGGGGGTTATAAGCCGCGTGTCTCTGTGTTGTATGAATGCAGAATGGGGGTTACAAGCCGCGTGTCTCTGTGTTGTATGAATGCAGAATGGGGGTTATAAGCCGCGTGTCTCTGTGTTGTATGAATGCAGAATGGGGGTTATAAGCCGAGTGTCTCTGTGTTGTATGAATGCAGAATGTGGGTTATAAGCCGAGTGTCTCTGTGTTGTATGAATGCAGAATGGGGGTTATAAGCCGCGTGTCTCTGTGTTGTATGAATGCAGAATGGGGGTTATAAGCCGCGTGTCTCTGTGTTGTATGAATGCAGAATGGGGGTTATAAGCCGCGTGTCTCTGTGTTGTATGAATGCAGAATGGGGGTTATAAGCCGAGTGTCTCTGTGTTGTATGAATGCAGAATGGGGGTTATAAGCCGCGTGTCTCTGTGTTGTATGAATGCAGAATGGGGGTTATAAGCCGCGTGTCTCTGTGTTGTATGAATGCAGAATGGGGGTTATAAGCCGCGTGTCTCTGTGTTGTATGAATGCAGAATGTGGTTATAAGCCGCGTGTCTCTGTGTTGTATGAATGCAGAATGGGGGTTATAAGCCGCGTGTCTCTGTGTTGTATGAATGCAGAATGGGGGTTATAAGCCGAGTGTCTCTGTGTTGTATGAATGCAGAATGGGGGTTATAAGTCGCGTGTCTCTGTGTTGTATGAATGCAGAATGGGGGTTATAAGCCGCGTGTCTCTGTGTTGTATGAATGCAGAATGGGGGTTATAAGCCGCGTGTCTCTGTGTTGTATGAATGCAGAATGGGGGTTATAAGCCGCGTGTCTCTGTGTTGTATGAATGCAGAATGGGGGTTATAAGCCGCGTGTCTCTGTGTTGTATGAATGCAGAATGGGGGTTATAAGCCGCGTGTCTCTGTGTTGTATGAATGCAGAATGGGGTTATAAGCCGCGTGTCTCTGTGTTGTATGAATGCAGAATGGGGGTTATAAGCCGCGTGTCTCTGTGTTGTATGAATGCAGAATGGGGTTACAAGCCGCGTGTCTCTGTGTTGTATGAATGCAGAATGGGGGTTATGCGCTTTCTAACGGACTCTGGTTCAAGGCCTGTTTCCTGCCCCACAGTGGTTATCTGTACACAAGCTGCGGGTTTGTGTGCTTCACAGTGCAGAGGACTGTACCAGCGATCAGCAGCCCTGTCGATAAGGTGGTGTCCTAATCATAGAAGCGCATACAGTCCCGTGGAGAGTGTGACTCAGGAGGATTTCTAACCTCAGGTGACTCTGTTCCTGGAAAGCCGTGTGTGTGCGCTTTTCCTATCTGGAAAAAGCATGCGTTCAATTGTCTGTGGCCAATTATCTAATTGGGCTAAATAAGGTGCCAGAAGTGGCCGGGACCAGAAATAGCCTCACCGCACATTCTGCTCTGAGAGGAATCGAGCTTGACATTCTGATATGGACACAGTGTCTATCACACACGCCTGCTGCTGGAAACGTTAGCCTTGAGGCTGATTTCTGTTCTTCTGGGATCATATAGGAGAACAACGACTACACCATAATTGCAGGATCTCTGGCTGAAGATAATGAACTGTAACATTGCATTACGTTACATTACAGGCATTTAGCGCACGCTCTTGTCCAGAGTGGCTTACACAGCGTTTGCAGTTTTACACAGAATCCATTTATACAGCTGGAAATGTGCTGAAGCAATGCAGGTTAAGTACCTTATAGCAGTGATCTACCTGGGAATGGAACATGCGACCCGGGGGGGAGGGCGGAGGGGAGGGCGGAGGTGTGATGGTATGGGGTTGCTTTGCTGGAGACACTGTTGCACGAGTTATCTAGAATTGAAGGCACACTTGAAGAATCTAAGATACATTTTGATTTGTTTAACACTTTTTTGCTTACTGCATAATTACATTTATGTCATTTCATAGTTTTTATGTCTTTACTATTATTCTAAATTCTAAAGAAAATTGTAAAAATAAATAAAGAAAACCCCTTCTACGAGTAGGTGTGTCCAAACTTTTGACTGGTACTGTATATAAAATGTGTGATATGCAGCGCAATACTGGGTTGAACTTGAGAGGGGATTACCGTAGTTATAGTTCAAACAGGGTCATTCTGCTGCCAGCCCACTCTAGAGATTATTTATTTCCAAACAACTTCTGCAGGAAGTCAGATTGTCCAAAAGCACGAGTTGCCTCCTCCTTTTTTGGGTTTTTTTGTTGGTCATATTTTTGAATGATAAAAATAATCAATCTGCCTACAGTGAGCAGCAGATTGCCTCGAACAGAAATAAAAGATGCATCGTGTGGGAAGAATGTTACCAAGTGGAGTGGAGCGATTGCAGCTCGCCAAGTATCTCAAAGGCAGCAAATTAATGTTAACTTTCTTACTGATGTTAATCCAAAATGGCTTTCTCACACCTCATTTTGTGCTGTACATCAGAGGGGGACAGGCTCGTAATCTAATGCCAAATGTAACATAGCCTTTTCGGCTCCTGATAGGATCTCATCATTCAATTGTTATCACATGTTCTGGGGTCTTTATAAATTCTTGACATTGCACACTGCCTTCCAAAACCCCTTGAAAACCAATGTGAAAGAGGCTTTGAAATTGCGCTGAGGGAACTGAATGTTAGGGACAGACACGGCAGTTTACTCTTTAAGGCGTGAGATCACAAATATGTGATTAGAATGTTCTCAACTGATCATTCTAAGTAGTTTTAATTTAGAACTTCACCGTTTAAAATGTTCCCAACTGAAAGCGATCATGGGAGTTCTAGAACACTGACTTAGAATTTTGAAGAAAAAAATGGATACTAAAAAAAAGCTACTCTTCAAAGGGTTAAAGATTCTTAGGATTCTCTCCATCTGAACTGAAGCGGTGAAGACCTACCCGGTCTTGGGTTTCTCTGAGCGCTGTGATTCTAATACACGCACGTTCATCTCACAGTTAAACAGGTGACGGCTGTCAGTCATCACCTCCATCCCTGACCCACGTAAAGGGGAGCCGTGCCAGGAGGATTACACGCAGCGATATCGCTGTCATAATTCCCCTGCTTGTTTATGTATTCACAATGAGATGAGCTAAAGAGAAAAATCACAGTGCAGAAGATTAGTGGCCAACTCTGCGATGTGACCCATTTATTTTAATTCCACTCCCGCCTGCATTTTGGATGTTTCCAATTAACCGCTCACGGATTCCTAAATCGTTGACTCATGCTCAGATAATCTGTGAGTTCTGCTCGCCCGAGTTGTTCTGAACATTTGCGATTCCCACGTGACGCAACACACCCTTCCTAGGGGCTAATTTTAATAGATTTTATTTCAAGTCACATCAACGTCAACGTGTTACATAACGTAATGCAACTGGTATTTAGAGGAAGATTATGAAGTGTTTTTCTCTGTGTCCATTTGCAGTTTGTGTACTGCTGATTGACGGGTAGCATGAGATGAAGCTACAGCAGGTTTGGGCAGAGAGTGGATGAGGAGCGGGTTCAATATCGGGTAGAAGCAGGTAGAAGCGGGTAGAAGCAGGTAGAAGCGGGTATAAGCAGGTAGAAGCGGGTATAAGCGGGCAGAGACTTCAGTTTGCAGGGGGTTTTCAGGCACAGGAGATGGATGGAGTGTGGGTAGAGTTTTGGTGATGTATTGTATTGATTGCATTGAATTCTGGGACAGCAAGGCCTTCCAAGGCCTGCCATATGACATTCTGGTTTAAGTCAATTTCTGTAAAGCCAGTCTAATGAAGTATAGTATGATCTTTAGTGGTCCTGTGGGACATTTTGAATGATCAAATTTATATTCAATGGCCAATTTGCTCATGGATGCAGTTTTAATCTATAAATTGTGTGCTGTCCCACATACTGTGTAACTCTTATGCAATTAGACGTGTTATTGTACTTTAACAAGGGGTTGGTTTTGTTATATAAAATATTGAATGTGTTTAGGACCAGTTCTCCAATTTGGGCATTGTGCAGCTCAACTGAATGGAAAATATGTTACATAATTTATAAATAATTTACTCACATTTTAACACTGGTTTTAGTATTTTAGCCTAGTTTTTTTTTTTCTCATTTGCTGTTTCACCCTTTTATTTTATGCCCTGTTTTCCATACTCATCTCTTTCATTACATTATATTACATAACATTACATTACATTACATTACATTATAGGCATTTAGCAGACGACTTATCCAGAGCGACTTACACCAATGTTTAGCTTTAAAAATCATTATTATTTTTTTACATATTATCCATTTATACAGCTGGATATATAGTGAAGCGAAGTACCTGCTCAAGGGTACAACGGCAGTGTCCTCTTGTGTCTTTGATAATTATTTATATTCTGTCTTACTCTCTGTCTCCTATCAAATTCAAATTCAAATGAGCTTTATTGGCATAACCACACTTCAGCATAGTGTTGCCAAAGCAATTGTTAACATCAAACAACAACAGCAGCAACAAGGATGTGAACGATAATAATGTAAATAGGGTGCTTGGACCCTCAGTAATGGGGGATGGGGGCCTATTTTAACAAACAAAATATTGTTAATAAACGCTCTCTTTCTTTCTCTTTCTCTCTCCATCTCTCTAAACACCCACTCTTCTACCATCTCCGCTAAGCTTTTTACATCTGCCAGAAATTCAATAACGTAAAAGACAAATAATAATAAAAAACACAAAAAGAAAAACTAAATGAAAAACAAACCGGAGCAGAGCTGCAAGCTTAAGGGATTTAAGCAGCTAGAGATGCCCTTTTAGGCCAAACGGTGCATTAAAAGATTTGTGGCGCCGTTGTCATGGTTTCCTGGAGGATATCATGAGTCAGTCGTGGTGACGGGAGGCCGACCCGTTGTCCTGTCCTATGCCCACACCCTACAGGACGCTAACGCCCGGGCTCACAAAGCCGTCTGACCGTTTAAACTTACCCCTTTTTATTGCACATAAACCCGTTGACCTGATTTCCCAGCTCCTTCTGTTGGCGACTTGATTTGAAAGAACAGATTTGGAAAAACTCAGCTGTATAAGAGGGATAATGCTCTTAGGGTGCGTCCCAATAGTAAAAAAATGCACCCTTTCTTCCTCCACTGCCACCTCCTCTTCCCTTCCTCCACTGCCACCTCCTCTTCCCTTCCTCCACTACCACCTCCTCTTCCCTTCCTCCACTGCCACCTCCTCTTCCCTTCCTCCACTGCCACCTCCTCTTCCCTTCCTCCACTGCCACCTCCTCTTCCCTTCCTCCACTGCCACCTCCTCTTCCCTTCCTCCACTACCACCTCCTCTTCCCTTCCTCCACTGCCACCTCCTCTTCCCTTCCTCCACTGCCACCTCCTCTTCCCTTCCTCCACTACCACCTCCTCTTCCCTCCCTCCACTGCCACCTCCTTTTCTCCCTTCCTCCACTGCCACCTCCTCTCCTCCGTGCCCCGGAAACTGATCTTTGTGTCCTAATCTAATGTCGCTGATTACATCTTAATTACGTATTCATGGTTACATATTAATTAATGTCTCGACTCAAACTGCAATGTCAGGTACATTGTGTACTGTGCACGCAAATACTTGTACTCGAGACGTTCAGACAGTTTTGCATACTTCCGGATAGGAGGAGTGGGAGTGGAGGAAGGGAGGTGAGGAGTGAAGAATATTGGGACGCAGCCTTTGAGTCTTGCCTTCTCGACCCCCTGCCCCACCCATCATCTCATTGGGCCGTAGACCAGGGTGTGAGATTGAGGCCGCTGGACCGCCTTCGTCGCCAGCGACAGTCATGTGTCATAGTTACAGTGCGGATTCTGGAGACACAACAGGAAGGGCCTGGGCTCTTGTTCCACCTCACGGCTTGTATTATTGATTAGACTCAGCCGTGTCAGGTTACACCACTACTATATTTATCATTTTCTCAGCCAGCCCCCCTGCACAGCCTTCTCTGGCAGGGTGATTTTAGGATATGAGGCTGAATTTCTTTAACTCTTTCAACAGTAGGGTTTTTTTGTTGTTTTTTTGTAATGTTTATTTTCAAAATTCTAACTCTGTGTTCTAGAACTTTCAGTAGTAGTGATTGTTGCATCAGCATTAGAATGTTCAGTTGAGTTGAGAACAGTCTAATCACAGACTTGTGATCTTACACCTTAAAGGGTTAAAGTGGGGGTCTCAAACTCAAATCCTGGAGGGGTGCTGTGTCTGCCGGTTTTTGATGTGTGACTGCGGCCCTCCGGGACTGGAGTTTGAGACCCCTGCTTTAAAGCAAAAAGCCCAGTGTTTGACATCTCACAGCTCAGGGCTGCACTGTAGAAGAAGGTATACGTCAGAGCGATGACGTCATAGCAGTACACGGTTTCTCCTGTCACTTCCAGACAGAGAAAAGTCCGCTAACAGTCTTCAGATCCTACAACTGCAATCTCCCACCTCTTTATGAATATGGGTAGTCCCTATGAATGTGGGCCAGTGAGTTTTTGGAATACTGTTCCGAGTGTGTCCTTTAATATCTCATTCTGAAGGAGTTCTTTTACATCACAATATGAGTGACACTTTTAACACTGACTCTGGTCACATATCCTCATTTACACTCAATCTTCTTCACTTACTACACAGACTCGAGCTCGCTTTAGAGTTTAGTATCTGTCCTCATCGTCTTCCGAAATCAGGGCCCGTGCGGAGCAGCGGGATCACCTAGGCCTCTGTTCCCAAAAACACCCCAATCCAAACCTTCCACCCTGTGCCGAACCACCTGAAAACATGCTCACAACGTTTCTGTAAACAGACTGGCAATGTGTCAAACGTTATGCGTAAAAACCAACAGATAAATTACCCAGTGACAGAAGAAAACTGGTGAAAAAATGGAAGGTCCCTGCGGAAGTTCATAGGGCAGAGGAACGGGGAATAATTGCAGTCCCATCAATGAAGGAAATGTCAGTTCTCTGTGTTTAAACGCTCCGCTCATCCACACTGACATTTTCACAGCGGAGCCAAATTAGGCTCAGCTCTGTACGGCTTGCTGTGACTCAGATAATGCGCCAGGCAGACAGACAGAAAACTGATAGTAGCGGTGAGGAGAGTGGAATGTGGATAGCAGAGCGGGGGGGGGTAGAAAGAGATGAATCGTTAAAATAAACCCCAGAATGGATTGAAGTGAAGAAAGGCTTCTGTAGGTTTAATTGTGTCTAACAGAACCGTAATTTCACGCTTTTGCATTTCACGATTGACACGCAAGAGCTGTCATTCATGCTTGGGAGGAAACACGGAGCACAGCTTGCCTTGTAATTATTATTATTATTATTATTTCAGTAATCATAACCTTTGCTGCAAAGCTTTTCCTGTGAATTATAAACAACAGTAGATTGCTTCCAATACCAGGACTGTATTTTTTGACTGTGTTCTTATTCTACAAACCATAATTCTGAATTCAATCTTTCAGTATAATAACTATATCTATTTAGCACCCTGCATTCATGTCTATAGCACATAAGCTTTAATAAATACCGAAGTAAACCAATGCAAAATGAACACAAAATATAATGTAAATATAGAATGCATAGTTAATCAAATGTAAGTGAAATGCAATAAACAATAAAACAGTACAAAGAAGATTTAAAAATAGGATCTAAAAAAAAACCCCTGCTTTAAAAAGTATAGCTATACTACATATAAACTGCATAGCCTTAAAGGTATAAATGGAGTTTGTTTACTATACTTTGTACGTCCATTTCTCTTTCCTGTTGACCTAAACCTCGACCCCCCCCCCCCCCTCATGTCCCAGGACCCATCGGTGCTGAAGGTGGTGGGCGGGCGTAAGAAGACGGTGTCGTTCAGCAGCATACCCTCAGAGAAGAAGGTGAGCAGTGCGGCGGACTGCCTGTCCTTCATGCAGTGCGGCTGCGAGCTACGCAAGGTGCGCCCCGGCGCGCGGCTCTACTGCCGCTTCTACACGCTGGACGTGGACCACGCCTGCCTGCGCTGGGAGCCCTCCAAGAAGGACATCGACCGCGCGCGCCTTGACATCGCCGCCATCCGCGAGGTGCGCGCGGGCAAGAGCACCGACACCTTCCGGCACCACGGCCCCGCCGAGCACCTGGCAGAGGAGGCCGCGTTCTCCGTCATCCACGGCGACGAGTACGAGTCGCTGGACCTGGTGGCGCTCTCCGCGGACGTGGCCAACATCTGGGTGACGGGGCTGCGCTACCTGCTGTCCCACCCCGTGGCCCCGGGGGGCGGGGTCGGGGCGGGGGAGGGGGCGGAGGGTAGCCCCGGCAACCGCATGTGCGCCGCCTGGCTGGCCGCCGAGTTCGGCAAGGGCGACGAGGACGGGTACGGAATTGTGCCCGAGGATGTCGCCGTGGAAACCATCTGCAGGCTGTGCCCGAGGATCAAGGAGGCCAAGGTGAGGGCGGGCGACCTTTCGACCTCAGTCCGGAACAGTCGTAGTCATACTGTTAGGCCAACTGCAGATAGACCATCCTTTTGGACCTCTGCTAATCCTGTAGGAAACTGGACTCATTAGAGAAAGCTGACCAGTCTTTTGGCACATTTTGTGGAATAGATATTATTCTCAGTTCTATAAGAATGAAATTGCTGTGCTGAAGTGAAATGTTAAATGTGGAATATTGTGGAAAAATGTTATGTAATACAAATAATATGAGAGTAGACCTCAGTATGAGAGTAGACCCAGAGATTGTATATCTCTCTCTATGGGCGTTGGTAGACCTCAGTATCTTGGTAACAAACAGCATTTTGGCAGTAGACCCAGATGAGGCTCGCTCTCTTTGCTGTGAGGCAAAGTGACTGGAGTGTAAAATTGGTGTGTGTGCGTGTGAAACAGGCCGCTAAGCGCTGCTTGCTGTGAGTGAGTGAGTGAGTGTGTGTGTGTGTGTGTGAGTGTGTTAGTGCGTGTGTGAGTGAGTGTGTGTAAGTGTGAGTGTGCATGTGTGAGTGCGTGTGTGTGAGTGTGAGTGTGTGTGTGTAAGTGTGTGTGTGTGTGTGTGAGTGTGTGTGTAAGTGTGTGTAAGTGAGTGAGTGTGTGTAAGTGTGAGTGTGCATGTGTGAGTGCGTGTGCATGTGTGAGTGCGTGTGTGTGTGAGTGTGTGTGTAAGTGTGAGTGTGAGTGTGTGTGTGTAAGTGTGTGTGTGTGTGTGTGAGTGTGTGTGTAAGTGTGAGTGTGTGTGTAAGTGTGTGTGTGTGTATGTGTGTGTGTGAGTGTGTGAGTGTGTGAGCGTGTGTGTAAGTGTGAGTGTGCATGTGTGAGTGCGTGTGTGTGAGTGTGTGTGTGTGTGAGTGTGTGTGTGTGAGTGTGTGAGCGTGTGTGTAAGTGTGAGTGTGCATGTGTGAGTGCGTGTGTGTGAGTGTGTGTGTGTGTGTGAGTGTGTGTGTGTGAGTGTGTGTGTGTGTGAGTGTGTGTGTGTGTGTGTGTGTGTGTGTGAGTGTGTGAGTGTGTGTGTGTGTGTGTGTGTGTGTGTGTGAGTGTGTGAGAGTGTGAGCGTGTGTGTGTGAGTGTGTGTGTGTGTGAGTGTGTGTGTGTGTGTGTGTGTGTGTGTGAGTGTGTGTGTGTGAGTGTGTGTGTGTGTGAGTGTGTGTGTGTGTGTGTGTGTGTGTGTGAGTGTGTGTGTGTGTGAGTGTGTGTGTGTGTAAGTGTGTGTGTGTGTGTGTGAGTGTGTGAGTGTGTAAGTGTGTGTGTAAGTGTGAGTGTGTGTGTGTGAGTGTGTGAGCGTGTGTGTAAGTGTGTGTGTGTGGTGCAGATGTCAGAGAGACAGCTGGAGGTGGAGAGGCTGGGCAGGATGTGCAGAGCAGCTGAGGCTACAACAGAAAGAAAAAAAACCCAAAAAAAGAAAAAAATGTTGAGATCTGACTCTCCTCATCCTCTCTCCTCCTGATCACTTTTCCCTTCTCTTTCCCTCTTTGTCACATCCATTCTTTTCTGTTTTTGCTGTCACATCCACTATCCCCTTCCCTGACCTTCTGATACATTCACTATCCCCTTCTCTCTCTCTTTGCCACATCCACTAACCACTTCTGTCTACTTTTGACATAACCACCTCTCTGCTACGTCCACTATTATCTCCCATCTCACTTTTACACCCACTACCTCTCCGTTTTCCTCTGCTACACCCACTATCCTCTCTGTCATATCCCCTTCCCTCTCTCTCTCTCTGTTTCTCCCCCTGTTTCCTCCGTCACACTCACTATCCTCTCTGTCATATCCCCTTCCCTCTCTCTCTCTGTTTCTCCCCCTGTTTCCTCCGTCACACTCACTATCCTCTCTGTCATATCCCCTTCCCTCTCTCTCTCTGTTTCTCCCCCTGTTTCCTCCGTCACACTCACTATCCTCTCTGTCATATCCCCTTCCCTCTCTCTCTCTGTTTCTCCCCCTGTTTCCTCCGTCACACTCACTATCCTCTCTGTCATATCCCCTTCCCTCTCTCTCCCTCTCTCTCACTCTCTCTGTTCCCTCTCCTTCCCTCCAGGTTCGTCTCCGCTTTAAGGAGATCCAGCGCAGCAAGGAGAAGCTGACGTCCCACGTGACCCTGGAGGAGTTCCAGGAGGCTTACTGCGAGCTCTGCACCCGCCCGGACGTCTACTTCCTTCTGGTGCAGCTGTCCAAGGACCGCGAGTGCCTGGATGCGCAAGACCTTCGGCTGTTTCTGGAGACGGAGCAGGGCCTCCCCCAGGCCACAGCCGAGAGCTGCCTGGACATCGTGCGGCGCTTTGAGCCCTCGGACATGGGCCAGGAGCGGGGCCTGCTGGGGCTCGACGGGTTCACCCGCTACCTGCAGTCGCCCGAGTGCCAACTGTTCGACCCCGAGCACCAGCACGTGTGCCAGGACATGAGCTTACCCCTCCCCCACTACTACATCAGTGCCTCGTACCGCTCCTACCTGCTGGAGGACCAGGTCCACGGGCGGGCCGACCTTGGGGGGCTACTCCGGGCCCTGCAGGTGGGCTGTCGCTGCCTGGAGCTAGGGGTGACCGACGGGCCGGACGGAGAGCCGCTGCTGGGGGTGGATCACAACCCAGGGCCCCCACACCATCACCACCACCACCACCCGCCAGGACCCGTCACCCTGCGCAGTGCCCTGGAGGTCATCAACAAGTATGCCTTCTTGACCTCGGAGTACCCCCTCCTGCTGTACCTGTGCCATCGCTGTACCCCGTCCCAGCAAATTACCTTAGCCCAACACCTGCGCAAGATTTTGGGGCCTCGCCTCTACGTCCCGGACGTCCAGCACAGGGGCCGGCCGTGCGCTCCCCTGCCCAGCCCGGAGCAGCTGAAGGGGCGTGTCCTCCTCGTGGGGAAGAAGCTGCCGCCGGAGGAGGAAGGGTCGGAAGGGGAGGTGTCCGAGGACGAGGAGGAGATCGGGGGCGGCGGGCCGCTGGCGGGCCGGCGAATGACCATCCCCGGGGAGGAAGAGCTGGGCGTGGTTTTGGTGGTACCCCCGCCCCCACAGCCACACCGACTCCGCCTCCGTCGGGAACTCTCGGACCTCATGGGGGCGGCGCGGACAGGCAGCCGCTCGTTCTACGCGCACCGCGCTCAACAGACGCAGGGCTCCCCGCCCACCACCCCCAGCGGCCCCGTCCACCCGGACCCCCCCTTCTGGACGCTGTGCTCGCTGGGGGAGGGCGAGGCGGGGCGGTTGGCTAACGAGATCCCAGAGGAGTTGGTAGGCTTCACCAAAAGGAGCCTGACCCGGGTCCGGCCCAGCTCCGTCCGGCTGGACTCCAGCAACCCAAACCCTCAAGGGTACTGGCGGGGCGGATGCCAGCTGGTGGCCCTCAATCAGCAGACCCCCGGGGTGATGCTGGACCTGCACCGGGGACGTTTCGCTCAGAACGGGGGGTGCGGCTACGTGTTGCGCCCCGCCGTCATGCGCGAGGAGGTGTCGTATTTCAGCACCCAGGGCTGCGTGCCCGGCGTACCCCCTCAGACCCTGAGGGTAAAGGTCATCGGCGCCCACGGACTGCCCAAGCCACAGGGCTCCGGCTCCAAGGGCGAGGTCATCGACCCCTACGTGGTGCTGGAGCTCCACGGCGTTCCCGCCGACTGCGCCGAGCAGCGCACACGAACCGCCGCGCAGAACCAGGACGACCCGCTGTTCGACGAGACCTTCGAGTTCCAGGTGAGGCTCGCTGGGTCCGGAGACCGAGCTTCTTCAGCTTTTTTTACGGTTATTTAGGAAACAGTATCTGCAGTAACATGCCTGACCTCCGTCTGAATTACCATTACCAGTTATTTACCTTATTTTTACCACATTAAATATTAAATATGCTGCAATATATTGTACATGTGAACTTTCTTGGACAATATATTGATAAACATATTTCAGAGACATGTACAGTATATGAAATGTATTGCAATATCTGAAAGCAGCAATATGTTATACTATATACAGTTACAAGTTGCAGTATGTTTTTTAACGTGTTTAATGTTCATTTCTGTAAGGAATACTCCCTTTATACGTTTTTTAAAGGACGTACAAAGTTTGAGGGGAGTTGCTGCTCTTTCTGACCAAGAAAACGAGCCCCCCGTCACGCGGGACGGGCTGTAAGCGGAGAGGGGCTGGGGTGCGCTGCGTGGGGTGTGGGGTCGGGTTTCCCCGGCGTGAGGCCTCTTTCTCCTGCGTCTTAATCACCGTGCGGTGGAGCGGAGAGAAGGCAGCGGAGCGACATGCGCCCGTCCTCGCGCTGCCTGTCGCCATGCAGGGGGCATCCACCTGGAAAAAAATAAAATAAATAAACACAGTGTTGCAAACAAATAGTGGCGGGGGTGGTGACCTCTGCGTGAACCTGCCCCCCCTCCCCGGGGGGACCTGCGAGTCGAAGGCGGGTTGGCGTACGTGTGTGGCGAGCATTAATGGGGTCTTTATTTAGTACGGCGCTGACCGTATTGTGTATAAAAACCCAACGTCTGCGCTCTGATGCAGCACAGCTAGCGGCTATTTAGTCAGTTATTTGGCCCCCGAAGGTTGTGGGGAGAATTTTTAACCGGCCGCTAACGTCCGCGGAATGGCTGAGAGAGCAGTAATGGGTTCTACATCACGCTTGATTGGCGGTACCGGTGGCGGTTTATGTGGGCGCGGAACGTGTCCTCGCACACGGCTCGCAGATATGCAGACACACTAACTTTAGCTTTGTGACACGCAGACGGACAGCCAGGCTGATGGAGGCCCGGCGATGGTCCGATCGATGGCCAGTCGTACACGGCTCCCGCCTCCTGAATGTGCTTTTTCTACTTTCATAAGAGCGCATGGCCTTGGCCGCTGGCGTAAATCTGCAGTCGTTTAGGGCGACAAGCGTGCCTGGGACACACAACTGTTAAGTGGTGGGTGTGATTTATGTTGGAGCACTTTGGGGACAGAACTACGGTCTTGTGTTGGGCCACCAAACCCCCCTAGGGCTGGCTCTGGCCTCGTCTCCTACCAATGGAAAAAGACAAATCAAGGCTGAACTACAGAATCCTTTAACTTCAGGTGTGAGAGCTGTGGATAGTGGACCCAGTTGACAGAACAGAACTTCACAGACACAGGCCACACTCTTTGCCCACCCCCATTATAAGGACTACATGGCTCATTCCACTAGTTCTGCTTTTAGGGGGTCAATGGGATGGACTGTACCATTTGCATTACCGTAGGGATGAGTGACAGATGAGGTCATGCTTCTGTGAGATGCTTCATGAAGCCCCATGCTGCTTCAGAACGCCTCAGGCTGAAACAGGCCAATTATAACTCACAGGAGGGGGGGGGGGGCGCTAAGCGGTGGCCCCACCCCCTGGACTGCACGCTCTCTTTGATGGGTGGGTGGGTGTCCTGTTGGGACTGTGACAGACAGGAGGCCCCTCCCACCTTCCCATAAACCCCAGCGGTATTCCACTGCTGACGTGGCCTTTTCAACGAACACATTTATCACAGGGGAACCCAAACTGTGTGCGTGTGTGTGTATGTGCGTGTGTTACTCTTGTGTGTGTGTGTGTGTGTGTGTGTGTGTATGTTACTTTCAGTGTGTGTGTGTGTATGTTACTCAGTGTGTGTGTCCGTATGTGTGTATGTGAGGCTCTGTGTGTTAGCGTGTGTGCGTGCGTGTATGCGTGTGTGTTACTCTCAGTGTGTGTGTTTTTACATGCTTTTATTATCGTATATGTGTAGGGTGAACATATATTGGATTTTTTTAAAAAGACGACATAATACCACATTATTTGTTTGTGTGAGTGTGTGTGTGTGTGTGTAGAGCTGACCCCGCCCTCCTCTCCTGTTTTCCCTCAGGTGAACATGCCCGAGCTCGCCCTGCTCCGCTTCGTGGTATTGGACGATGACTACATCGGGGACGATTTCATTGGCCAGTACAGCGTGGCCTTCGAGTGCCTGCAGCCGGGGTACCGTAACGTACCCCTGCTGGACGTTTCGGGCGAGCTGCTCCCCCACGCCAGCCTCTTCGTCCACGTGGCCGTCACAAACCGTCGAGGGGGGGGCAAGGCCCATCGGAGGGGGCTGTCCGTCAGAAGGGGGGTCCGGCGGGGCCGCGAGTACGTCAGCCTCCGCAACATCGGCGTCAGGGCGCTGGACGACACCTTCCGCCCTGCGGGGGCGCCACTGAGGGAGGCTGCTGATTTGCGGGAGGACACACAGGTGAGGCGGGTCAAAGGTCAGGGGTCATTGTGGTCACCTGAACATCCATCTTTCTGCCACATACAATTCAGTCCAGTACGAGGTGCACTAATCGGTACACTACACTATGCAGTACACTATAGAAAGTGTTTCCACACGATGCAGTATACTATAGAAAGAGTTCCCTACAATATGCAGCATACTAACCATAGGGAGTACACTACACTATGGAATACACTACAGTAGGGAGTATACTATGAATTGCACTTCAGTTTGCAGTAGAGTGCACTAGGAAGTACACTACGGTAGGGAGTACACTACACAATGCAGTACACTACAGTTTGCAGTAGGATTTACCTGGCCTATTTTACATAAATCAATGTTAATCTCCAATTATTTAATTCATTATGTTTTGTTCGTATTAGCAGAGGTATTTTAATGTTATCAAGTAAAATGAATCACTGAACAAAAAAGTCAGCAAAGGTAATGTACTATGATAGTGTACTAAACCACATACAACCCATAACTTGTACTATGATAGTGTACTAAACCACATACAACCCATAACTTGTACTATGATAGTGTACTAAACCACATACAACCCATAACTTGTACTATGATAGTGTACTAAACCACATACAACCCATAACTTGTACTATGATAGTGTACTAAACCACATACAACCCATAACTTGTACTATGATAGTGTACTAAACCACATACAACCCATAACTTGTACTATGATAGTGTACTAAACCACATACAACGATAAATCTAAGTAAAAAATGAAGATACCGCATATTGCCTTGCATGTGTTTTAGAGTACAGCTGATGCTAAACAAAGGCTAACACATAATGGCGGAATAAAGCCGTGTTGGCTTCCCTCAGGATCACACAGGAGAGCGTGTGATAGTCTATGTGCTTCATGTGATGCTCTGCACATGTTTGACCTCGGGCTGGGTAGGGTTAGGGTTAGGGTTAGGGTTATAGGTAGGTATATTGAAGTGGGATTGTACAGGCACTATAAATACCATCAATACCATCCAGACAGATCAGCTTATCTCTGTGGCACTTACTCTTATACATTGTGACGCTAAGATGCTAACAGATGCACTCGCACGCACACACACACGCACACACACACACACACACACAGACGTGCACAGACACACACACACACACACAGACACAGACGTGCACAGACACACACACACACACACACACACACACACCCACACACACACACAGACGTACACAGACACACTCAGACACGTACACATACACACACACACACACACACAGACGTGCACAGACACACACACACACACACACACACACACACACACACACACACACACACACAGACGTGCACAGACACACACACACAGACACACACACACACACACACACACACACACACACAGACGTACACAGACACACTCAGACACAGACGTGCACAGACACACACACACACACACACACACAGAGACGTGCACAGACACACACACACACACACACAGACGTGCACAGACACACACACACACACGCACACACACACCCACACACACACAGACGTACACAGACACACTCAGACACGTACACATACACACACACACACACACACAGACGTGCACAGACACACACACACAGACACACACACACACACACACAGACGTACACAGACACACTCAGACACAGACGTGCACAGACACACACACACACACACACAGACGTGCACAGACACACACAGACACACACACACACACACACACACACACACAGACGTACACAGACACACTCAGACACAGACGTGCACAGACACACACACACACACACACACACACAGAGACGTGCACAGACACACACACGCAGACACACTCAGACACGTACACAGACACACTCAGACACGTACACACACACACACACACACACACAGACGTGCACAGACACACACACACACACACACACACACACACACACACACAGACGTGCACAGACACACACACACACACACACACACACACAGACGTACACAGACACACTCAGACACAGACGTGCACAGACACACACACACACACACACACACACACACAGAGACGTGCACAGACACACACACGCAGACACACTCAGACACGTACACATACACACGCTCACATACAGTGTCACACACACACAGAATGCAGTGTTTTTGTGATGTGCACTCCCTCCCTATAATTATTGAAGGTTAACTGTCCTGTACTGCTGTTAATAATATCCACAGCAGCGTCTCACACGCCTAATACATGGAGCTCCCAAACTGACTGCACACAATCTTTTACATGCATGCATCATACACTCCCTGGCCAAAAAAAGTCGCCTTTGCACCCGTCATGCATAGTGTCCACTGTACAAGCCTCTGGAGGCAGCGTTATGATCTGGGGTTGCTTCAATTGGCCAGGTCTAGGCTCAGCAACGTTATGCAGCAATACAGTTAAGTCAACTGAGTACCTGAATGTACTGAATGACCAGGTTATTCCATCAATGGTCATATTCCAGGATGATAATGCCAAGATTCATCGTGCTCAAATTGTGAAAGAGTGGTTCAGGGAGCATGAGGAATCATTTTCACACATGAATTGGCCCGACCTTAACCCCATTGAAAGTCTTTGGGATGTGCTGGAGAAGACTTTACGGAGTGGTTCATCTTTCCCGTCGTCAATACAAGATCTCGGCCAAAAATGAATGCAACTCTGGATGGAAATAAATGTTGTGACGTTGCGTAAGGTTGTCGAAACAATGCCACGACCAATGCGCGCCGTAATCAAAGCTAAAGGCAGCCCAACAAAATATTAGAGTGTGCAACTTTTTTTTTGACCAGGCAGTGTATACTAACACATACACACACATTGTAAACACACTCTGGCACATAGACACAGACGCACTGTAAATGTAACTGTGACCCAGGGTTGGGTTCCCCAGTAGTCAGGGTCAGCTCACTCACGTAGGGAACAACAGCGGTCCCAGCAGCTGTCAGACAGCTGGTGGGAATATTGTAACAAACCCATAGAGAAGGAAGCCAACGTGTCATTTCCTGTTTGTACAAGAATTCGATTATTTCCTGTCTGAGAATATATTGCCTAGTGTTCTATATATATATATATATATATATATATATATATATATATATATATATATATATATATATATATGTTACAGGGGCTTATCAATTTGTAAAATTATGTTTGTATGTGTGAAAGGTGTAATAATGTGTGATGCCATGCATGTTTCTTCCATGCAGAATGCCACCGTCCATTTCAAAGAGCTGTGTGGGCTCCCCCCGGTGGCCAAGCTGAAGCAGTGCATCCAGAGCCTGACCACTCGACTACAGACTTCAGAAGGGCCGCCAGGGGCCAGTTTGGCAATGAGGGAGGGCTACCCGTGCCTAGAGCCGCTGGGCAACCTGCCCGACAGCACACGCAAGCTTCTCAGCGCCTACGATACGGTAAACGCCTCCGCAAGACCCTCCCCCCAGACCCTCACTGGCTTCCCATTGGCTGTGATTGGAGTCTGTCACAATGAGGATGACACGGTAGCCTGTGTTGCAGTGTGCACTCCTGTGCTTTTAATAAACAGCCTGCAGCAGCACCGTGTCTCTCACTTAGTCTAGTGTTCTGTCCTACAAACCCACACTGTCTGACCTCCACACAACCTCGCTGAATACTGTAGACACACACACACACACACACACACACAGACGCAAACACACACACATGCAGACAGATGCAAACACACACACATATAGCGTCTTTCTCTCTCTTTCTCACACACACACACACACACACACACATATATAGCGTCTCTCTCTCACACACACACACATATTGTCTCCCTCTATCTTTCTCACACACACACACATATAGCGTCTTTTTCTCTCTCTCTCATATTCTCACACACACACACACACAGACGCAAACACACACACACGCAGACAGATGCAAACACACACACATATAGCGTCTTTCTCTCTCTTTCTCACACACACACACACACACACACACACATATATAGTGTCTCTCTCTCACACACACACACACATATTGTCTCCCTCTATCTTTCTCACACACACACACATATAGCGTCTTTTTCTCTCTCTCATATTCTCACACACACACACACATATAGCGTCTCTCTCTCTCACACACACACACACACACACACACACAGACAGTAGGGTTCAGTAGGGTGCACTGGGGCTGAGTGGGGTTCGTTGGGGTTCAGTGGGGTTGAGTGGGATTCAGTGTAGGTCAGTGGGGTACATTGGGGTTCAGTGGGGGTGAGTGGGGTTCGTTGGGGTTCATTGGGGCTCAGTGGTCTTGTATCAGAGTTATAAATATCCTGGCTCTGGGAAAAGCGATGTGCGGCCAGCTAACGAGGGCTGCCCCTCCAGATCGGACTGGGAATGGCAGCTCCCAGGAATGCTTTCTGCCTGATGGGTCTGGAAGCGATGGAATTCCGGAGCAGAATGTGTCCTCGCTTCGGAAAGGCCTGACTCCGCCCAAAAACCCACTGAGCCCAGATACTGTCAACATAGTGCGGAGCTGCTGCTCTCCGATTGGTCAGACACAGCCTGGGATTAGTCACATCAGCTTTCTACAATCAGAGGAAACATCCCCCTGTTCTATATAATAGCTCTCAATTGTGTGGGTGTCTGCTTCTGTAAGTGTGTGTTAAATGTGTGTATGTGTGTGTGTGTACTGTATGTGCATGTGAGTGTCTGTGTCTTAGGGGCTCATGTGTGTATGCGTCTAAATCTTTGTATGTGCGGGCACATGTATATGCCCGAATTTCTATGCAATAGTATGTGTGCGTGTGTGTGTGCGTGTTTGTGTGTGCGTGTGCGTGTTTGTGTGTGTTTATGTGTGTGAGTGTGTTTATGTGTGTGTGTGTGTTTATGTGTGTGTGAGTGAGTGTGTGTGTGTGTGCGTGTGAGAGTGTGTGTGTGTGTGTGTGTGCGTGTGAGAGAGTGTGTGTGTGTGTGTGTGTGTGTGAGTGTGTGTGTGTGTGTGAGTGCATTTGTCTGTGTGCTTGAATATACATGTGAGTGGGTGTGTTATGAGTGTGCAGTGCGTGGGTGCATGTGTGTATGTAAATTAGTGTGAATGTGAAAGTGTGGGTGGTTCTGTTCTGATAATGTGTGTGTGTGTACTTGTGTGTCTGAGTGTGTGTGCATGCATGTGTGTCTGAGTGTGTGTGTGTGAATGTGTGTGTGTGTCTGAGTGTGTGTGTGAGTGTGTGTGTGCATGCATGTGTGTGAGCGTGTCTGCGTGCATGTGTGTGTCTGAGTGTGTGTGTGAGCGTGTGTGTGCATGCATGTGCGTGCTTGTGTGTCTCAGTGTGTGTGTGCATGCATGTGCGTGTGTGTGTGTGTATCTGAGTGTGTGTGTGTGCATGCATGTGTGTGTCTGAGTGTGTGCATGCATGTGCGTGCATGTGTGAGCGTGTGTGTGCATGCATGTGCGTGTGTGAGTGCGTGTGTGCATGCATGTGTGTGTGTGCATGCATGTGTGTGAGCATGCATGCGTGTGTCTGAGTGTGTGCATGCATGTGCGTGCATGTGTGAGCGTGTGTGTGCATGCATGTGCGTGTGTGAGTGCGTGTGTGCATGCATGTGCGTGTGTGAGTGTGTGTGTGCATGCATGTGTGTGTCTGATTGTGTGCATGCATGTGCGTGCATGTGTGAGCGTGTGTGTGTGTGAGTGCATGCATGTGTGTCTCTGAGTGCGTGTGCATGCATGTGCGTGTGCGTGCATGTCTCTGAGTATGTGTGCATGCATGTGCGTGTGTGTGTGTGCATGCGTGTGTGTGTGTGTGTGTGGTTCTGTTCTAATAGTGTGTTTGTTTCTTTCAGATGGTGTCAGCGCACAGGCAGCTGATAGAGAATGCGGACAGCGTGCAGGAGAAGATCGCCCAGGTGCAGAGAGAAGGTGAGCAGGGGATTTAATCCCAATAAAGTATTACAGGTATTCATACTTAATGTAGGAGGAATAGTTGATCAAAGCCTTTCAGGTTTTAGGCATTGTGCTGTAGCAGTACAAAAGACTAACAGGATGCTGGGATTTATAGCCAAAAGTATTGAGTATAAATCCAAGGCAGTTATGCTTATGTTATACAATACCTTTGTCAGACCACACTTCGAGTACTGTGTGCAGTTCTGGGCACCGTATTACAAAAAAGATATAGAGGCTCTGGAAAAAGTCCAAAGAAGGGCAACTAAGTTGGCTAAATTGGTTCCTGGTATGAAAGATAAAAGTTATGTGGATAGTTAATCTTTTTAAGCTTAGTAAAAGGACACTTAGGAGTGATTTGATAGTGGCTTTTAAATTAATTAAAGGGATTAGTAAAGTGAACTACAGGAAATTTTTCAGGTTGAGTTCTGTAAGTAGAACGAGGGGCATAGATGGAAATGACCAAAAGGTAAATTCCGCACCGAAATTAGGAAGTACTTCTTCACACAGAGAGTAGTCACTGTGTGGAATAGCTTGCCAGGTCATGTCGTAGAGGCAGAAACTCTGGGTGTTTTCAAGACCAGGCTTGATATGGTGCTGGATACTATCATGTTTGTAGGGGAGCGCTAGGTACCCTTTAGTGGTAGGAAGATGGCGAGCATTGTTGGGCTCAATGGCCTGTTCTCGTTATGAATTTATGTTATGTTATGTTATGTTATTTCTCACAAGAACTGCTTGTAGTGTGTGCTGCTTTCTGTGGTCGAGCAGTGCCCCCTGGTGGTGTACCGGCGGTAACACACACTGTGACATTACAACAGGCTTATCTCCTCAAGAGGCCTGTCCAGCAGAGATAGAGAGAGAGAGGAAGAACCCAGCAGGCACTCGACACATTGGCTGGACTGACAGGAGATTCAAAGAGAAAGAGAGACAAGGGAAAAGAGAAAGAGACGGAGACAGAGGGAGGGAAATTAAGAGAGAGAGAGAAGGGAAGAGAGAAAGAGACCTTTGTCTTCTTTTTTATTACTCAGTCACTTCAAAGCAACATTTTTTTTCTGTCATATAGAGCTGGCATAAGGCTACCTGTATCCAAGGAAACAAACAAACAAACCATAAGAATGAAATTAGCAAAAAATAAACAAAATAAGAGAAAGAGAGAAGGAGGGAACAGGCAGACTCATCGAGGAGTAAAGGAGAAAGGGAGAGATGGAAGGAGGGAGATAAGAAAGTGCTCGGAGAAAAGAGGAGAACCTGACAGAGCAAGGGAGGAAATAGTCAGGCATGGGTAGTCACTGTCTCTAGCTGTTTCACACTTTATTAACATTTAACTTGTCTGCATTTTTAGGTTTGGTTTCATTGCCAATGCATTTACAACACTCTTGAAAGACACATTCAAATAACATACCCTGGGATTTTCAGCCTCAGTTTTACATGATAGACCCAGGTTCTATGGTTAAATAAGTATTGGGATACACGTGTGTTTACCATTTAAGGTAACAGACGTAGGCCTACTTCTTCATGGATCTCGGTGTTGCTGGTAGATAGAAGGGGGGGTGGCTGGGGTTGACCTTTGGGTAGGTCCCATTAGTGGCCATATCCAGCAAGCTTGTTAGTGAATACAGACCTGACACAACTGGGCCACTGCCAGGGAACCTTGGACCCCCTCTAAGGTCACACCACACGTGGCAAAATTGAGGGAAACAGCCTTTTGTCAACCGGGTCTTTGTGGTGCGTAATGGACGGGTACCCCAGCCAATCAGTGAGCTGAGAGCGTTTGTGCTGACTGCATTTCCTCCAATCAGGGATGGAGTTCCATGAAGAGCTGCCCAGGCTGGTGGAGAAGGAGGGGCTGAAGGGTCGAAAGCAGAGCAAAGCGGTGGAGAGCTTCGCCTGGAACATAACTGTGCTGAAGGTACGATGGGGGGGGGGGGGGGTGAGCAGGTGCCTCAAATCCACTTCCTGGAAGACCTAAAATCATCCATCTCTCATGGTTTTGGCAAGCTGCCTCACAATGCTGTCTTGTTGCTAATGGTGGTTAATAGTTTGTGTCAAAAGGCTGAATCTCCAGATACAGTCGGGCACAGATTAGGAAGCACTCCAATAACACCTATAACACCTACAGTGTTTCTCTGTGGAAACATGATATTTCTCTCTCGCTCTCTCTATCCTACGCGTGTACACACACACACACACACACACACACACACCAGTCCAGTCCAGTCACATTATGTACAGAACACTACATGTACAGCATCAAATGTCCTCTTTTCTGCTCAAACTGAAACCATCTATGAAGAACCCAGATCAGAGTTCTACCATTTAACTTGCAACTGATTTTGGAATGTAAATCATACCCAAAGGAAAAGAAAAATATAGTAAAATAATGAAATGATTATTAACACAAATGGTAGCATAATAATAACAATGGCTAGAATGTGAACAGTAACAAAACGTTGGTCAATAATGACACTAATAAATTCTTTCAGGGACAAACGCTGTCCTGTTTCCAGCAGAATTTCCCCACTGATTCCCCCAGGTTTTGTTACATGGTGAGATTGAGATGTGCTGCACTACAGAATGATGTGTATTATATGTTTTCTCCATTGTCTGAATACTTTTCACACTATAGAAGGAAGCACACCCTTGTCTATTACCGTCAGTCGGTGATGTGTGTGACCAGTGTATTTATAGCTCTCTCCCCTTTTCTCTTTCACTCCCTCTCCCCTCTCTTTTCCCCTCTACCCCTTTCTCCCTCTTTCTCTCGCTCTCTCTCCCTCTATTTTTCTATCTCTCCCTCTCTCCCTTTCTACCCCTCTTTCCCTCCCTCTCTCTCGTGCTCTCTCTATTTTTCCATCTCTCCCTCTCTCCCTCTTCCTTCTTTCTCTTGCTCTCTCCCCCCCTCTCCCCTATCTCCCCTCTCTCTACCCCTCTCTCCCTCCCTCTCCCTCTCTCTTTCTCACTCTCTCTCTCTCCCTCCCTCCCTCTCTACCCCTCTCCAGGGGCAGAGTGACCTGCTGCGAGGAGCTAAAATGGACGCCCTGGACACCCTGCGGCAGCTGGCCTTGGCCTGTGAGGCTTTCGGACTCGCCGCCCCCCTGGACCCGCAGAGCGCCCCCCGGAAAACCTCGGACCACGGCACCCACAGCATCCACACCCGGAGGGGCAGCACCCAGGGGAACGGCCGAATCTGAACCCCCTCCCCCGGGCGTCAGTTTAAATGAGACACTGAGATAAGGAGGTGGACAGAATACGAGAAAAGGGAGGACTGCTAACTGCTGTCCAAACTCTAGCACGGACCAGTTAATGTGCAGGTTTTAAAGTGTGTTTACCCCCTATGTTTATGGCTCTATAACACATAAAAGGGCATTTCAGCCCGCCCGTGTACATGAACTCGTACGCGTGTACACGAACTCGTACGCGTGTACACGAACTCGTACGCGTGTACATGAACTCGTACGCGTGTACATGAACATGTTTGTGCCGGTACTGCATGAACACTATGATGGAAGCACAGAGTAGAGGGCCTGATATTCACTGGCTGCTGGATATCCACAATAAAGGTGCCTGCCGTCTGATAAAGCTTCGCGTCGTCGCCATGGCAGCATCAAGATCAGAGTCTTGGGACATTCAAAGCTTGGCTTGACCTCTCCCCAACACTCAGGTCGGAATAGGGTTTTGCGAATGCTGTCTGAATGTTGTCTAAACGTTGCTGTAATGAAAACGCACAGAGAACATAGCATTAGCAGGAGATATGACTCCAATGCAGGGGACGTTTATCTTGCCCTTTGAGAAACGGCCTTACAATCGACATTTAACTAAAGTGCATGAGCGAGCTGTAAGACTGTACATGAGCCTGTATATATACTTATACAGTGGCGTGTGCAAAGGGTGATTAGTCTCTGTTACAGACCTTAGTCTGACTGTAATAAATGACAGGCCTGGAAGGGGAGACTGGCTGTAAATATGTTTTGCCACAAGAACTGGCCCTGGAGCAGCTAGAGGTATCTTCTCATGACGATGAGGATTGTGATTATGGTGAGGGGCTAAGGTGTCCTCAAAGCGGACATTGTGTCGTACTGTCCTACCTGGAGGCCACGCCCCTCAGCTTCGGGCCGTCACTCTACGTAAGTGATTCGCGCAGGTAACTGCACCTGAGATGGCCAGGTACATATTTCCCCTTCTGAGTGACCTCCTTTAAGGAGGTGGAAACGTGAGGAGCGCGGTCACCTCCGCCCTCCAGCCGAAAACGTGTTGAGGGTCTCGGGTGTTGCGTTCTGAGGGTTAGGGGGGATGCAGTCACGGGTCTCCACTGAATCATTCATGTCAGGCTGTAAACATGAGAATATGATGTGTTACACAGGGCTGTTTACCTGCCTGCTGCCTGTACTTACAGGGGACATTCTCACGCCCACACGCAGGGGTTTGGAGGGAGACAGGGGGACATTCTCACGCCCACACGCAGGGGTTTGGAGGGAGACAGGGGACATTCTCACGCCCACACACAGGGGTTTGGGAGGAGACGGGACATTCTCACGCCCACACGCAGGGGTTTGAGGGGAGACAGGGGACATTCTCACGCCCACACACAGGGGTTTGGGAGGAGACAGGGGACATTCTCACGCCCACACGCAGGGGTTTGAGGGGAGACAGGGGGACATTCTCACGCCCACACACAGGGGTTTGGAGGGAGACAGGGGACATTCTCACGCCCACACACAGGGGTTTGGAGGGAGACCGGGGACATTCTCACGCCCACACACAGGGGTTTGGAGGGAGACAGGGGACATTCTCACGCCCACACGCAGGGGTTTGGGAGGAGACGGGACATTCTCACGCCCACACACAGGGGTTTGAGAGGAGACGGGACATTCTCAAGCCCACACGCAGGGGTTTGGGAGGAGACAGGGGACATTCTCACGCCCACACGCAGGGGTTTGGGAGGAGACGGGACATTCTCACGCTCACACGCAGGGGTTTGGGAGGAGACGGGACATTCTCACGCCCACACACAGGGGTTTGGGAGGAGACGGGACATTCTCACGCCCACACGCAGGGGTTTGGGAGGAGACGGGACATTCTCACGCCCACACGCAGGGGTTTGAGGGGAGACGGGACATTCTCACGCCCACACGCAGGGGTTTGGGAGGAGACAGGGGACATTCTCACGCCCACACGCAGGGGTTTGGGAGGAGACGGGACATTTTCACGCCCACACGCAGGGGTTTGGGAGGAGACAGGGGACATTCTCACGCCCACATGCAGGGGTTTGGGAGGAGACAGGGGACATTCTCACGCCCACACGCAGGGGTTTGAGGGGAGACGGGACATTCTCACGCCCACACGCAGGGGTTTGAGGGGAGACGGGACATTCTCACGCCCACACGCAGGGGTTTGGGAGGAGACAGGGGACATTCTCACGCCCACACGCAGGGGTTTGGGAGGAGACGGGACATTTTCACGCCCACACGCAGGGGTTTGGGAGGAGACAGGGGACATTCTCACGCCCACATGCAGGGGTTTGGGAGGAGACAGGGGACATTCTCACGCCCACACGCAGGGGACATTCTCACGCCCACACGCAGGGGACATTCTCACGCCCACACGCAGGGGTTTGGGAGGAGACAGGGGACATTTTCACGCCCACACGCAGGGGTTTGGAGGGAGACGGGACATTCTCACGCCCACACGCAGGGGACATTCTCACGCCCACACGCAGGGGACATTCTCACGCCCACACGCAGGGGTTTGGGAGGAGACAGGGGACATTTTCACGCTCACACGCAGGGGTTTGGGAGGAGACAGGGGACATTCTCACGCCCACACGCAGGGGTTTGGGAGGAGACCGGGGACATTCTCACGCCCACACGCAGGGGTTTGGGAGGAGACGGGACATTCTCACGCCCACACGCAGGGGACATTCTCACGCCCACACGCAGGGGTTTGGAGGGAGACAGGTCCCCCGCAAAATTTTCATATGAATTCATCGCTAGACGTAGCTAGTAGGCTTGTGAGACTTGACGCTTGAGTACGTGAGATTAGGTGGTCCAGCAGTGTGTCTCCCCCAAAGTTGAAATGAAACCTACGCTTATGCTTACAACACTGCTGTGACACACATCTTTACAGATATGCTGTTAGGATGTTTGATGTATGTAGTATGTATAACCGGATCTTACCTGGGACTGCTGCTTCTACCCACAATGCCCCTGTGCAGATGCAGAATCAAAATTCACGAATTCCACAACCAAACGAATGGCTGAAATGACCCGAGACGCTACAACACTCACCTTAATGTTTCCAAGGACATACGGGTCATACGCCCACCCTCACACGCTGAGGTTGCAGAATCTGTCTCCTTCCACACACTGTATTTCACCGAACCGAAGAAAATTCAGATGAGGCTGGACTCGTATTATAGCTTTCAGTCATCTGTTCTCAGGCCACTTTAGACAAAGAAGGTTCTGTATTTACTTGCTGCAGGTCCTTATAGACTCATACAGAACAGTTATGGTATAGACCTGGTGCATGTGGCACAAATTCAAGCATTAAAATGCAGAAACCTGTAGAAAATGCCTCTTTCTGTGATATGTCTCCTCACTGGCATTTATGACTGACTGGTGGCCATCTTGGCAAATGGCCGCCATTGCTGTTGTCGGGAAAAACCGTCCTATACTGACCCTTGAGCTGGAGGTCGACTTCAAGTCACACCCTATCTGGTGTAGACAGTAAAGCCACAAATATGTGGTGGGGCGAGAACGTCAAACAATTAATAAGTCTGTCAATTAATTGCTTGAGACTTCCTTCTTTAACAAATGCTGAAGCCCTATTGGCTTAAATTACAGGAAGTGAACATGGCCTTGCAACAGCAAACAACTGATACAACGCAATGTGAAAAAACAAAGAATGCATTTTCTAATATAGACTGACATTTTGACGTAGTTACAACTGCTTTGCTGATGTTCTTCTATGGATCTGTAGGGAAACCGTTGTCTCTGTTAAATATCAAGAAAATTCCCCCCCCCCCCCGACTCGATGTGGCTTTGCCTGGTCTTAGTCTCTTCTTCTTTAGGTCATGTTTATCCTCCATCTTTATTTTTCATCCTCCGTCTAAATCCTTTGGCCTCTCCCTTATCCCCAGTCCCTCTACTCTCAATTCTTTTTGCCCCTTGTTTGGGGCAAATACTATTGCGGAATACTATAAGTGTAGCTTCAGGATTGTATTTGACAATGCACAAGTTACCAAAGATAGTTTCCGGATACCTGTCCGTGAGGTAGAGTTCCTAGTGTTGTGTTTCAGTGAGTCATACCTACACTGAAAGGTGATCTGTAGCTGAACTAAGGCTGACACGTGCATTTTTGTTTTGTTTAACGGCCAACGAGTGATTACACCAGGGCACGGTGTTGTCAGAAGGGACCACTGGAGCTTCAAACAAGATGCTTTACCAACCTAATTGTAATTCCAGTGCTGACCCAGTTTTCGGGAAATAATTTCCATAAATTGGGCTAACCGCCCCCCGGTCTCCCACAGAACAAAGCCAGAGCCCCACCCCCTGCTTCCCACCTGACCCAGCTGGGGATCCACTTACTTTCTGCGGTCCCACTTTTAAATATTTGATTGTCAGCATTTGTGCGCGCCGCCAGTGTTACCTTTCTTTCTTTCCGGTGTGCGTGAAGTTAAAATTGAAGTGCCAGCAATGCAGCGCTATTGAGTGACAAGCCTGGATAACACGCAACGTTAACCCCTTACCGTCGCACTTTAACGGACACAAATCCGTCATGTAAACCCAGTCGCTGTGTGAGTTACGTGAGCTCTGCGGTATTGTTATCGAGTCTAACCCTCTCCTGGTACTTTGCCATAGTGTGCTGTTATTAATCCACGTGTCTTAATTAGCTCTGCTGTCCTCTGTGGCTAGTTTACTTAGCACCGCGTGGGCCTCTGTCTGTCTGTCTGTCTGCTTTTAAACTTTTTTATTTATTACCTAATTAAACAATTTAATTTAGACTCTTCTCATGTCGTCATTGTAAAAAATAAAAAATAAAAAGTATTTATTGAAGGTGACAACTGTGTTTAAAAAAGAAAGAAAGAAAATGACAATGACATTGCTTTTATTTTAAAAAGCCAGTTTGTATTCTATTTGATTAACTAATGTACCAGGTGTGTCCCTGACTAAATAGAGCTATCTTTTACGGCCAGTGTCTCCGCGTCGTCCTTCCTACTCTTTCTGCAGCTCTCTCCTTCCTCCGTCATTCTCTGGGCCTGTGTCTGGTCTAGGAGTTACCCTCTGGTGTTTGATTAAACTGGTGTTTGTGCTGAAAAGGGGGGATGATTAAAGTGCATGGTGTTTGTACTGAAAAGGGGGCAGGATTAAAGTGGTGTTTGTGCTGAAAAGGGGGAATGATTAAAGTGCAACACAGAAAGGAAGTAACCAGTGCTACATCATCTCTCACTTGCAGGCGATGTTGCCTTCTTCATATTGAATTTATAAAGAGAATAATTAGATGTCAACGCTTTGCTACTGTAACATTAAACTGCCAGAAAAAGAAGACTACTACAAAGGAAGGAATACAGAAGGACAATTTTAGAGCTGTTAGAAAAATTAAGGATAAAATTAACACTGGATATTTTGCTATATATTCAGTAAATGTATTGGATATATTATTTATGTACAATGCTTCAAGACAGTAACTTCATTTGACTTATTTCACAGCAACAATGAGTGTTCCTCTTGTGACGGGACGGCGAGCAGAAACAGGCGACGGTAACATAAATTGGGGTGAACTAGGCAAGATTTCACAAAAATAACTCTACAAAACACAAACTACTTACAATAAAGAAACACAAGACATGGGGCAAATGTCTCCTCCATACACCCCCGCTTTGGTAGCAATGTTCCCTTCCTCAGCACTCTTTTGAATGATATTAGTATTAAAATCAAGAGTCAATAAACTTAATAAAAAGTCAAATTATCTCAATTCGCATTTTTATAGGCTGTACATACATTTCTCAAAAAATCCCACATTTCATCTTGAACAATAATCACATTTGCAGGATATAATGAACCATGTAAAATAAAGTCCTCCTCGTTGTACAACAAATGGGAAACTACGTTTCCCATAATCCCCATTAAACCCTGCGATTAGAGTGCGCAGCTGTTTGCTCGGCTCCACGCTGCTCTAACCCCAGCAGGTGAGTCACTTTACTTGGATTCTTGTTAAATGAATCATTTGAAAATGAATAATTCTGTACTTTGATTTCAACCAAAGTGTGCACCCGATCAACGATGCTTTAAATGTTCTCTACGTTGCTAAATTATAAGAAACAGAGTGACCAACAGACTGTGGCCGACATATTTTAACACTCATTTTTTCTCCGCAGGAATGTCTAAATTATGTTCTAAATTATGAAAGCAGATGCATAAATTATGTTCCATTGAGTCCGTGTATTTCTAAAAACGAAGTGTCCATATCTACCGCGCTCCCCCTCTTCCTCAAAGCGAGACGGACGTGAAAGATTTTGTGTGTATCCTCAACTGGACAAAGTCAATAAACTTGAACAAGTTATACTGCGACTTAACTACAGATGTTGCATTTTCAAGGTCATAAAATAATTTAAAAACATTTTCTAAACCAAGATATTAGTCGATGGGCGTTATAACACTGGGTCGTATGATTAAAAGTTAGCTACATATACTACTAAACATACGTTTTTTTAGAATAGTATTTGAGCGCCTTATTAATAAAATGTATTATTATTATTATTATTAACAATACTAATAATAATGTAGAGGTGTTCTATCCGTCTATGGTTCTATCCCACTGCGAGATTCATAACATTGATTCACATTTTTCCATTCGCCAGCAGATGGCGATATAGCCCATCACAAGACACGAGATTTTTTAGGCACTTAAAAATCTTGAATGCAGTTTACCGTAAACTATTCATTTTTGCTTTTAAAAATAGAAATCGAAATTAGGGAAATTAAATAGACATTTTTCTCAAATAAAAAGAACGACGTAATTGTTCTGTTTACTGAAGTTAATTAAGATGTCTTTCTTTATCCATTTCTGTAATTTGCCATTTAAAAAATTGAAAATGGGTTGTAAAATGGTAGAGCAAACACCATCGTCAAACGCAACCGTCGTAATCGTCCGTTTAATCAAAAACCGTATTCATCAACGAGATCCTGAATTAAACCTAGGCCGTCTGTATCATCACTCTTTTGGGGACTACAACAAGACAGGCGGTGATGCTAAGAAAACGGTTCAGTAGTTAAACTATTTACCGTTTCCAGCCAAATGTATAGGTTACATATAGGGTAAATAAAACAAAAGAAACACAAACTAGCCATGGCGATATATATTATAATTGTTGGCCTACACTATAAGAGCTGGCTGGGGAGGTTCACATAGAGACAGCCTATTATAATCTCAATTAAACTATTAAACATTCGTTCTTCTTGCAAGGCTATAATTTCATTTACACTGGGGTCTGACAAACAACCACATAGCAACGACATTTTTCCACATACGGAAAAGGGAACGTTTATAGTTGTTTCGATGACATTTATTTTTGTTTGAACTTTTGACTTTCTAAATCGGCTTTTCTGTTTTTTTTTTGA
This sequence comes from Ilyophis sp. 1 JC-2022, assembly GCA_022702515.1. Lineage (NCBI taxonomy): Eukaryota > Metazoa > Chordata > Actinopteri > Anguilliformes > Synaphobranchidae > Ilyophis > Ilyophis sp. 1 JC-2022. The sequence continues at coordinate 105,445,410 of CM040397.1, read as the reverse complement.
CACGCACTTATTATCCTGTAGCCCTGCAGAATACAACATAATTACCTTTCGTAACTGTCAGTCGTTTCTGTTCCTATAACGTTTGGCACATATCAATGGTTTCTTTTTTACACTGGTAAAGTGGGTCTCTTGGATCGTATTCTGGGAATGCACACAAATTATACGGTCTATTTTGGAGAATGGCTGGTTTTACAAGTCAGTTGATCAATAAAGTGCTGTATGCTACAATTGTGCCAGTTAAATCATAATTTCACGTCCAAAATATCATTGATAATGAATTGAAATTGACATAGGTCTATCATTTTATGCCTTTGCAAACAAACGATAGATTACATCAATAGGACACGCCACAGATCCAAATAATCCTGTTTCAGTCTTTGAAAGCTATGATGAGTCAATTAATTTCTGCCTGAACGCCAATGACTTAAACTGCAGGTATTTAAAAACAAATTCCCAATGTGTAATATAGAGTAGGGGTTGCACTCCCAATCTACTCTTTATCCAAACGTAGAGCTGTTCTATTGCTTTATTCATAAAATTATAGATTTGGATAGATATTTGTATTAAACAATAGCAACAACAAAAGGTAGACGCCATGCCCAAGTGAGTTACACTTATTTACGTGCAGTGATGCTCAAAGCAGACCAGCATCATGGCGCTGTGAGTTTCTGAAATTTATCAGCTACCTTGACAACACGCCCATATCACTGTGTCATCCACTAGATGTCCAGAGGAACTCTCCACCCTCCAGGAAAAAGGCCAGCAAAGGCCGCATCCAAGTTTTTTTTAGAAGTTTGCTGCTCTACGTCTCCTTGGTGGTAAATTAGTTGCCCTCCTTACTTGTACCCTCTCACCACCACCCTCCCCATGTGGAGAATCTCAGGGGGTTTGTTTTTTAGGGGGGTGGGGGGGAGCAGATGGGAGGTGATTGGAGTTTGTGATAACCAGGGGGGACGACACGACAGCCCGTCATCTCCTAATGCAAGAGCAACATCTGGCTGCTGCTCCACATCAGCGTATGCCCGTCTGAGCGTGCTCGCTGGGGACCGGCCTAAAGTGAGGGGGGTATCTAAAGGGGCAGGCTGCCAGGGGGGGGGGGGGTGCTGAGGAGTGCAGTCACTGGGCACCCGCACAGGGAGGTGCAGGATTCCACACATCAAAAAAAAAAGGGCGCCTGTATGGCTTCCGAGCCCATGAAGTCAGCAGTACCTCCTCCATAAAAAAAAAAATCCAGCTCCAGTTCCAAGGCCGCTAAGTCACAGCCGTTATCGGTTAACTTCTACACCAGTGGGTCCCCAACCCTGCTCCTGGAGATCTACCGTCCTGTAGGTTTTCACTGCAACCCTAACACAGCACACCTCATTCAACAGCTAGAGATCTCGTTGAGCTGCTAATTCGTAGAATCAGGTGTGCCAAAACGGGGTTGGAGTGAAACTCCTACAGGACAGTAGATCTTCAGGGACAGGGTTGGGGAGCACTGTCCTACACTGTGGATACTGAAATCTGGCCCACAAATCTTAATCCGGCCCTGGTTTTTTCCCACTCCACGTAATCAACTGAACAATTAGTGCTGCTGATTGGCCAGACTGTCTAACTAAAGGGAGGGTGGAAAACCAGCAGTTCTCGAACCTCGAGGACCATGACTTGAATATCAGGGTCCTACACCATGGATACTCAAATCTGGCCCTGGTTTTCTTTTCTCCCAGATAATTAACTGAACAATAAATCTGTTGTGATCAAGGTCAGATGGAACAAATACCAGAAACATCACTGGCACTCCAGGACCAGGGTTGCCTACCGCCGGGCCAGAATGTCTTCACACCTGACCCCCAGGTAAAGTGGGAAAACCAGCAGTTCTCTGCACCACAGGACTGTGATTTGAGTAACAGGGTCTTACATGGTAACTGGTTAAACATTGTGCTTCTAGATCAGGGGTGGGCAGCTCCAGGCCTCGTGGGCCGCTGTGTATGCAGGTTTTTACTGCCACCAGTTAACCTGGCTCAATCAGCTAATTAGTTGTATACACCATCACCGATTCACTCATAAATGAAAGGACGATAAAACGCTACAATACACGCATACCGGCACAAGAACATTCATCAGCTGCTGTTCATTAGCTGCTGTTCATCGTAGAATGTGCATTAAAATATCAGATCATGTAAACGATTGGGCTAATTAAATATTTGTTAACTGATGGCAGCAAAAACCTGCATACACACCGGCCTGTGAGGCCTGGAGTTGCCCATCCCTGTTCTAGATCAACATGCAAAACTAGAAAATGGTAGAAGCACAAGTCTGTCTGTGTAAAGCAGGGGTAGGCAACCCTGGTCCTAGAGAGCTGCAGAGTCTGCTGGTTTTTGTTTTCACCTTAAACACAGCAACTAATTAGACCAAAGAAACCAGGTGAGGTGAGTTAACTGTGTAATCAACTGCTTTAATTGATCAATTAAGTGGTGAGTAACAACAAAAACCAGCAGACCCTGCGGCTCTCTAGGACCAGGGTTGCCTACCCCTGGTGTAAAGGGTGGGGATGTATACATGTAATGGTATATAATAGAGTAGGCTATGGGATGTTTAAATACTCTCAGCGTGTAAAACATTCCATGTGAAATTAAACATCAAATTCCCTGGATGTCTGAGATTTTCTGGATGTTTTTCACAAATAAACGTCCTACGGAGAAAGGATATTTTATGCAAATTAGAGACTTGAGTCATAAAAACATTTTTAGAAACTTTACAATATTGCCATTTTTGGGCAATTTTGACCCTATAGAGGCCTTCTTTGTCATTTTTAACTATACATTGCACTGCTATCTTGTTATCATTATAATAATCATTATAGGTTTATAATGATACATCGCCCTCCACATAAAATGTGCTGTAGGAGCCTGTAGCTCAATGTACCAAAGACCACTCTGACCTGTACCCTTTACAGTTTATAAAACAACATATCAAAGGATCTAACAAAATATTCATATTTATACTTTTCAAAATCAATGCGTGATTGTACAAAAATACAACAACCTCCATAATTCGGCACATCCTATAAGCATTATAACGATAGCAAGATGTTTACAGCAAAATGTATGTTTAAAAAATTTGTCTTAACGGAGGGCTACATGCTTGAATGGATATTCATCTAAAAATTAAAAAAAAACAGGCTGGGACCAACAGTTTTGATTAAACATCCTATATTTCCAGTTCATAGACCGTGGTGACTGTTCTCCCCTCAAATCAGGCAATGTCATTTCATCAGCATTTTTCTTGTGTATTTTATAAATCACCATGCCCCCTCCACAAAACACTGCTGTCTTTTTCCAGAGGATTTCATATTATTTATTTTCTGCAGGAACAATATCAAAATGAAACTACTTTTTCTGGAGTATTTAAGCTGTTTATTAAAATAACGGCTGGTCTCCATTGGTACAGAATAGAACAAGTGCCACACATCCGTATAATAATGTATATAATAAATAATGTAATGTAATGATGAAATTTACACGAGATGTTAGAGCAAGTTTATGTGAGAAGACATGTAGCTCTACTGCAAAGCAGGTCCGTGCCTGTTCTACACAGCGTTTGCTCATTGTCACCCACAGACATTATTTTGAGTAGACTCGGCTTCACAAACGGACGTGCTATAGCTACGCGCGGCTCCGCGTGAGGTGTGGATGAGCCGCGAGAGGTATCTCGCGCTGCCGGGAAAAGGGAGCATTTAGCAGCGCAGGTAGCCGCGGCCACCGCGAAGAGAGAGTGCTTCGGAGCTGCGGAACAGAATTAATGAGGCCCAGTTAATTTTAGTTCGCCGCGCACCTCGAAGAAGCACTTTGAATTTAATTATAGGCTTCCCAGAGCAGTAATTTCTCTGTGATTGACGAAAGATCGCCTCTTAAAAGTCTTCAAATTGCATCTTATTTCCCCCCCCCCCCCCTTTTAACCACAACAAAGGGACGCTGACAATAGCGCCGCGTGCTTCCCTCGAGCACGAGGCGACAAATTACCGCTTCTATTATCTGTAATGTATTAAGAACATCCAGGGGGACCGCGGGGTCCTGATTGAAAAGTTTCACCGAAAACTTTCCCTGGTAAGGTGGGAATCCTTCTGCATTTCCCCCCTTCTTCTCTTCAATTTCTCTTTATTTTGGCCTTTTTCTTCACACCTTGGATCTCCACAGTCTCTGTTCTGGAGTGATTGCAAAAACATTTTGTGCACTCTTCCATTTTTTTTTGTATAAATGGAATATTGTTCGTTTCTTTATATCCGTTGCTTTTTACCCGACATGCACTTGTTCTAATTTCTTTGCCTCTGGTTATGTCATTTTTATTGCATTTTACAGAACTTTAGAGCTAACCCACTGTTATACTGATGCTGGGGGAGAAAATGTGTGTCTTTCTCACATAGGGACACACTCGGATATCCATGCAGTTTTATGCTACTACTATTTCACACTATATACAGTGCTTTGAACAAGTAAGTGCATCCCGAGCTGCTAATTAAATTTTATTTTGCCACATTTTGAATCAAAAGCATATTAGATCATCACATAAGTCTGAGTATAAATAAAAGATGATGTGAAATAGCAAATAATGCTAAATGTTACGTTTCCATCATCCACTAAACCAAAAACGAATGTCCCATCCCCCCTAGTAACTGGTAAAGCCTGCTTTAGCAGTGATGACTAGTTAAACATGTATTTTAAGTGTTGATCAGTCTCAAATCCTGGGAAAAATTAAGTACCACCTAAAAAAAGGTTTATTATTGTTTCATGCATGTAGAGCTCATATCAGGGCCTTTCAATACATCTGTCGACTTCTATCAGCTGGGCGATGTATTCTGCTCCAGAATACTCTGAGTATAACTGAGTCATTCCCGGTCTTGAGAGCTATCAAAATATCTCACCATCCTGCCACCATGTCTCACTCTGTCAAGGGGTACTTGAGCAGCGGGGTTCACCCACACACTCATTTTCCCTTTCAGTTCAATGGGGGGATTGGCTCAGAAGAACCCCACCGCTGAAGCATGGCTTGAATACATGAAACTTGCTGGTGGAATTCTGTACATCTATGTGGGAAACACTCTGTTTTTCATACACTCTCTGGTGTGCAAATGTTTGGGAAATTTGGGAATTTAGCCTGGTTTTCCCAGGAAACCCCAGTTCATTTGTGGAAATCAGTGTCTTGGGAAGCATCGGTGACCGCATTGAGACGGGACGTTCCTTCAGTCACTTCCACACCAGTGGTTCTCAAACTCAGTCCTGGGGGACCCCTGTGTATACTGGTTTTCATTCCAGGGGGACCCCTGTGTATGCTGGTTTTTCATTCCAACCACAATTGCAATCCCAGAATTTTAGAAAGCTGTTCATTTTTCTTAATTCTTGTTTTGTGGGATCAATTAATTGAGCAAGAGATTGGCTGTAGCAACACTGAACATACACAAGGGGCTCCAGGTGTGATATATGAGAAGCACTGTCCTACAGCTCAGCCTGCTGGCCGTGCACAATGGCCTTTCGTCAATATACTTTGGCCAGTAGGGGGCGATCATCACCAACACAGCTTCCTGCAGGAAACCAAGGTTTTCTTCTATGAAGTCTTCCATCCATGGACTAACCAAGCCACTGAGATCCAGCCATTCGGCAACAGAGCTCCACTGAGCTCCACTGAGCTCCAGCCAATCACCAACAGAGCTCCACTAAGTAAAACACTTAGCTGGAGCAAGTTATACAAAAATCCATAAATTATACAGATGGTTAGAGGGTTTGTTGAGTAGGGGTGATCAGAGGTCTAGCATCAGAACTGGATCAGTTTTGGATCCACTTCTGGCTCCCAGCTCGGAATGAAGCTGGAGAGAATTCCTCCTTGTTGTTCAGTTCCAATATACAGCGCTGGGTATCATATCATACGCTGTATACACAAGAAGTACGAAGGTCTTCATCTTGTTGCATTGAGAGAAATGTAATTGCCTCTTTAAATAAAATGTCTAACTTTTGGGCCCCCGTAAACTGCCCTGCCTGGGATTAAAGAATTGTCCTGCAATCAGACACCGCATTGCGCTCCATTGTCTCATAATCACTCTCATTCAAACACCTTCAGCGCCTCTTTTATGGCCTCTATACCCCCCCCCCCCCCCCCCCCATCAAACTCCGCACACCTCTCCTCTCTCTCATATCGCTCTGCCTGTCCTTCCCTATTGCTTTACTTCTCTGCACTCTTTCTCTTCATCCACTTTTTATTCTGCTTTTACTCCTCTGCTTTTGCCCCCCCTCCAACCCACCCCCACCCCCCCTCCACCCATCTCCCACCCCCACCCCTCTCCCCTGAAAACCAGCTCCCCACTGTTCACTGGAGGAGGAGTGAAATTAGCACGCAATGACTGGGAGCATTTATTTATTTTATTTTTTTGGTCCTGCATGGTTGTTTGTCTTTCATCGTTAAGAGCCCCCCTCTCTTTCTCAGTCCCAGCAGTAAGGGGGGGGGGGAAGGGAGCCATGGTAACTTGTTAATAGGCGGCGCTGCTTAATTGGTGCTTAAATGTAGCAAACGGTGGTCCGACTGTGTGCTAAATGAACAGGTATCTTTTCGTAATTGCAGCAATCTGCCCCCCCCCCCCCGCACAAAGCCGCTTTAAGCTTTAAACGGGGAACTTTGGGATCTTGGCTCAGAATCCCTGCAGGAGAGAGGAGATGGGAATAAAAAAGATGGAAAGAAAAGATTGAAAGAATGAGCCGAGCAAAACAAAGAGGACTGGCTCCATTCTCTTTTCCCGCTGTGAAGAAGCTGTAATAACCACTAGCTATAGCTGATTCACATGTGTGCATGTTTCTGTGTGTGTGTGTGTGTGTGTGTGTGTGTGTGTGTGGCATATCATCTTGTACAGTCATGACTAAAGTAATTTACAAATGTTGTTTAAAAAAAATAAAAATAATTTCCACCTTGACCAGGCCATGTCACAATCGTTTATGACGCTGATGCCTCTAACTCTTATTTTGGGTATTTCTCTCACTCACGTAAGTTAGGCATCTATGTTTGACGGTTTGAAGGACAGGCTTATGGAGGAATGAGTTAAAGTCTGTTTTTCACTGACTAATAAATCCCAGTCTGATCCGCCTTGGTCAGACTCACTGACTCCGCCCTGTGACCTGTGACCTGTGACCCTTGTGTTAAACGACACCTGTTTATCTGATCTTATGCCATGCCATCGCCTTGCTTGGCCAGCAAACTGATCAGGCTCTGTAAAAGGGCGGCATGGTGGTGCAGTGGACAGCGCTGTCGCCTTGCGGCCAGAAGGTCCCTGGTTTGAATCCCAGCTGCGGTGTTACTGTCTGGAGTTAGCATGTTCTCCCCGTTTCCGCGTGGGTTTCCTCCCACACTCCAAAGACAGATTTAGGGGTGGTAACAGGGCATTGCTGTAAAAGCGCATGTCTGCCCTGTTTAAATAAAAAGCAACAATGCATCCAAATGCTTTGTTTAGGCCGCGGGCCTTAATGCTCAACATGTATTTGTTGTTCAAATCCAAACTTTCTTTGACTGACCACATTCATTTTTACAAATTGGAGATTGTATTTGCGTGTTTAGACAAGCTATGTTTCATTTTTTAGTTCTGTCATGGAGCGATGACATAAGTCAACACGATGTTGTGTGGGGAGTGATGAAAGTAGCCATTGAGAGGGGAAAAAAACCTTACTTTGACTGGCCAGATTGTCACACGGCCACATATCGGATATGTATCACATTTAGGACCACGTACAAACATGTCCAAGCTGAAATAGAAAAAGTCAGATTCCATCTGATTATTTGCTGTTTAGACTTCAAGGAAAAGACCACATTTATATCAGATATGTAAAAAAATAAATCAGATTGTTGGTTAATGCATGTCTAACCAAAGCCTAACAGTGCCTCATTATTGGCTCTTTCATATCTACCATGCAGTGAGAAATCCATACAAAGGTAAAACAAACCAGTCCCATGAAGTCCAGATCATCTGGTTCATCTCCATACGTGTAACCAACCTCACTGTGAAGGGGCCTAGGGTGTGAAAATGTCAGAGCTAGTTTCGGCCCTCCCTCCCCCTCTCCCTCCCTCCCCCTCTCCCTCTCCCTATCCCTCTCCCCCTCTCTCCCTCTCTCCCTCTCCCTCCCTCTCCCTCCCTCCCCCTCTCCCTCTCCCTATCCCTCTCTCCCTCTCCCTCCCTCTCCCTCTCCCCCCCTCCCCCTCTCCCCCTCTCCCATTTGGGTCGGGTTAAGAAGAGGACAAGTGGAAAATTGGACGGTGGGGTACGGGTCCCCTTAAAGCAGCTCCAGAGTTTTCCAGCGGTAAAGCTCTGCCCTGTATCGTATGCATTGTACCCTGCTTGTTTTTCACAGTGTCCCAGTGCGTTTGGAGATGAATACTGTAGTTTAAACGGCATGGCCGCCGGCACCTTGCGCTACCTGATATCCATCAAACTGCCAAAGTCATCTCAAATGTCTGTACTCTTGTCATGCCCCGTCCTAAGCCCCCTCCCGTCTTCTTCCTCTTCCCTCAAGTTGTCCCACCCTCCGTCCCCCCCGCCCCCCCCCCCCCTCCCCCGCTCTGTCCTGTCTCCCGTCCCCCCGTGACTGTCACTCCTGTTCCTTTCGATCTGGGTCTCTCTCTCTTTCGTTCCACGTCCATCTGCTGTGCTTGTCCGTCCCCGGGGCAAAATGTCGGAGTGCCGTCCGCCGTTCCTGTCCACGCGGATCCAAACTGACAGCCCCCACATTCTCTGCACCCCGCACTCACTTACCCGAGAGCGGCGGGGGACTGTGCCACGAACGCACGTCTGTCACGTGACCCAGCATTCTACAAGCTGGCGAACTGCGCAATGGATCTGTCGTGATCCGGCATTGCGCCACCTGGTGGTATAGTACAGATTTACAACACACAGATACAAGGTATCAATCGTACTGGAATCTCAGGCAGGATGATCAGGCAGAAATGATCTGAGTTTGAGAACCTAGAGAATAACAGCAGTGGCAGATGGATTCATAGCCTGCGGCCTTTATAGAGTATATGCTGAGTAATATTAGCATGTCTGTATGCTGAGTAATATTAGCATGTCTGTATGCTGAGTAATATTAGCATGTCTGTATGCTGAGTAATATTAGCATGTCTGTATGCTGAGTAAAAGCTTTGTTAGAGTCATTTGCCTGGAAGAAAGACCCAGTGAGGCGGCCTATTCGCCAGGAAAAAGTGATGCTGACTGAAAGACAGGTATGAAAAAAAGAGTGACAGACAGACAGACAGACAGACAGGCACGCACACGCACACGCACCCAGGGATCAGACGGCATGCTTTGTGTCTGCCATTTTAGAGCAAGCCCGGTGAATGTATATGTATTTTGCTATTTGTTTACACAAAGTTCCAGTTTTTGAATAATGCACCCAGCCACACAGCCAGGGTCTGGCTGGGACCCCTACCATATGCCCTCCTCCAAATTGCAGGGGAATCCTCCAAGGGACGTCTCAGGCGTCCCTGGTTCTCCCGTCCCGGAGGAAGCAATCACTGTGTCCCACCGTGAGCCGGGCCCAGCCAGGGAGGGGGGCGGGGGGGTCTGTTCTGTTTGAGCCGGCTTTGACACGACAAAGCAGCCGACTAATTCATTAAACTGCGGCGCAAATATAAACAGCAATTCATTCCAGTCCCTGACAGTGGGGCATCTGGACTGTGTGAAGCCCCAAATATAACTGCCATAGTTACGTAGGCGCATTGGGGGGCGATATGGAGATTTGTAGAAAGTAGCTGTGAGCTCTTTGATCCACTGCTGCTCTGCTAATCCAACGGTTCAGTATTTTAGCTCTTAATGCTCTCTTTGGTACACGATGGACAAAAAGCCCAAACTCTCTCAGTTAGCGTCCTCAGACAGGGAGCTGGATGTCATATCCACTGCATCTCAATATTTTGGGTCCACAGAAAAGAGTTGGGGGTGGGGTCTCTCTTAGTACACCATTTGTTTATTTTGTTTTCTGAAATTCTTGTTTTGGAAAAATGGGAACAACGAACACAGAAATGAGACTTGCCTTTACAGGTTACTGCTGACTGCTACTAGATCACAAATATTTGTATGTGATTAGAATGTTCTTAACTGAACATTCTAATGCTGATGTAACAATCACTGCTCTAGAACACTGACTTAGAATTTTGAAAAAAACATTCTAAAAAAACCTACTTTTCAAAAAGGTTAATGTCCCTTTATCTAAAGTGAAGGCCTTTATTGTGGGGGGGGGGATCTCAAAGCAAAGATACTGAGGTGCATAAACACACACACACACACACACACATACACACACACGCACACACGGACACATGCAGTGACAGACAGCGAGTGTCTGCATTTCCCTGCTGTGCTGGATAGTGCAGGCTGATTTCTCTCCCGTTATTCGTTAGATCCATTACTCCTCATTAAGCCCCCACAGATGGGCGAGAGAGGGAGAGAAGCGTTTTAAACACAGGGCCTTCGGAGGGAAGTAATAGGTAGGTAGGCAGAGAGACGGATTGACGCAGGAATTCGCAGGCAGCAGGTCTACAATTATACAACTCTAAAAGCTTCAGAAATTGAGGTATTATTTGTTCTGCAGTGTGTGTTTTTTCTTTGCTTTTGATTAACTTGCACAGGCTGTTGTGTGTGGAATGGCTCCTGTGACCATTAGTGTAGCAGACTGAATCAGTGACTGCATCAGAGCTCAGAACAGCAACACATCCTCACATACAGTCTGACATAGACACATACACATACACACACACACACACACACACTCATACATGCACACATACACACACACACTCATACATGCACACACACACACGCACATCCTCACATACAGTCTGACATACACACACACACACACACATGCACACACACACACACACACACACACACTCATACATGCACACACACACACACACCCACACACACACACACGCACATCCTCACATACAGTCTGACATACACACACACACATACATGCACACACACACACACACACACTCATACATGCACACACACACACACACATACATGCACACACACACACACACACACACACACACACACATACATGCACACACACGCACATCCTCACATACAGTCTGACATACACACACACACATACATGCACACACACTCATACATGCACACACACACACGCACATCCTCACATACAGTCTGACATACACACACACACACACACTCATACATGCACACACACACACACACTCATACATGCACACACACACACACACACACGCACATCCTCACATACAGTCTGACATAGACACACACGCACACTCATACATGCACACGCGCACATGCACACACACACATACACACGCACATCCTCACATACAGTCTGACATAGACACACACACAGACACACTCATACATGCACATGCGCCCATGCACACACACACAAACACTCATACACGCACATGCACACACACACGTGCACACGCACACGCACATGCACATCCTCTGGAGAGAGGGTGGATGGATTGATGTGACATACAGTATATGCTTATGGACACACCTCTGTGCTGACAGAGAGACAGACATACATACAGACAGACAGACAGACAGACTAACGCGCCAGCAGCAGGACTGATTACAAACTTCCTCTCCCCTTGCGTTTGCGCCTCCTTCTCTGCTCTGTGACTGATCACCCCCATTACACACAACCTCATTACAGCAGCCCCTCCCCCCTCTGTGTGATCAACACCCTTTCAAGTTATTAATGGAGAAACTACACCCATCACAGAGAGCGGGCAGAGTGTGTGTGTGAGAGCGGGCAGAGTGTGTGTGTGAGAGCGGGCAGAGTGTGTGTGTGAGAGCGGGCAGAGTGTGTGTGTGAGAGCGGGCAGAGTGTGTGTGTGTGAGAGCGGGCAGAGTGTGTGTGTGAGAGCGGGCAGAGTGTGTGTGTGAGAGCGGGCAGAGTGTGTGTGTGAGAGCGAGCAGAGTGTGTGTGTGAGAGCGGGCAGAGTGTGTGTGTGAGAGCGGGCTGAGTGTGTGTGAGAGCGGGCAGAGTGTGTGTGTGAGAGCGGGCAGAGTGTGTGTGTGAGAGCGAGCAGAGTGTGTGTGTGAGAGCGGGCAGAGTGTGTGTGTGAGAGCGGGCAGAGTGTGTGTGTGTGAGAGCGAGCAGAGTGTGTGTGTGAGAGCGAGCAGAGTGTGTGTGTGAGAGCGGGCAGAGTGTGTGTGTGAGAGCGGGCAGAGTGTGTGTGTGAGAGCGGGCAGAGTGTGTGTGTGTGAGCGGGCAGAGTGTGTGTGTGAGAGCGGGCAGAGTGTGTGTGTGAGAGCGAGCAGAGTGTGTGTGTGAGAGCGGGCAGAGTGTGTGTGTGAGAGCGGGCAGAGTGTGTGTGTGAGAGCGGGCAGAGTGTGTGTGTGAGAGCGAGCAGAGTGTGTGTGTGAGAGCGGGCAGAGTGTGTGTGTGAGAGCGGGCAGAGTGTGTGTGTGAGAGCGAGCAGAGTGTGTGTGTGAGAGCGGGCTGAGTGTGTGTGAGAGCGGGCTGAGTGTGTGTGAGAGCGGGCAGAGTGTGTGTGTGAGAGCGGGCTGAGTGTGTGTGAGAGCGGGCAGAGTGTGTGTGTGAGAGCGGGCAGAGTGTGTGTGTGAGAGCGAGCAGAGTGTGTGTGTGAGAGCGGGCAGAGTGTGTGTGTGAGAGCGGGCAGAGTGTGTGTGTGTGAGAGCGAGCAGAGTGTGTGTGTGAGAGCGGGCAGAGTGTGTGTGTGAGAGCGGGCAGAGTGTGTGTGTGAGAGCGGGCAGAGTGTGTGTGTGTGAGCGGGCAGAGTGTGTGTGTGAGAGCGGACAGAGTGTGTGTGTGAGAGCGAGCAGAGTGTGTGTGTGAGAGCGGGCAGAGTGTGTGTGTGAGAGCGGGCAGAGTGTGTGTGTGAGAGCGGGCAGAGTGTGTGTGTGAGAGCGGGCAGAGTGTGTGTGAGAGCGGGCAGAGTGTGTGTGAGAGCGGGCAGAGTGTGTGTGAGAGCGGGCAGAGTGTGTGTGAGAGCGGGCAGAGTGTGTGTGTGAGAGCGGGCAGAGTGTGTGTGTGAGAGCGAGCAGAGTGTGTGTGAGAGAGCGGGCAGAGTGTGTGTGTGAGAGCGGGCAGAGTGTGTGTGTGAGAGCGGGCAGAGTGTGTGTGTGAGAGCGGGCAGAGTGTGTGTGTGAGAGCGGGCAGAGTGTGTGTGTGAGAGCGAGCAGAGTGTGTGTGTGAGAGCGAGCAGAGTGTGTGTGTGAGAGCGGGCAGAGTGTGTGTGTGAGAGCGGGCAGAGTGTGTGTGTGAGAGCGAGCAGAGTGTGTGTGTGAGAGCGGGCAGAGTGTGTGTGTGAGAGCGGGCAGAGTGTGTGTGTGAGAGCGGGCAGAGTGTGTGTGTGAGAGCGAGCAGAGTGTGTGTGTGAGAGCGGGCAGAGTGTGTGTGTGAGAGCGGGCAGAGTGTGTGTGTGAGAGCGGGCAGAGTGTGTGTGAGAGCGGGCGGATGACATTAAACAGAGCCCGGCGCGCATTCATCAAAGCCAAAGTGTGTGAATGTTTTGACTGAGCACCGTGTTTGTGCCAGTCTTTATGAGTGTTTATGTGCGTGTGTGTACTCGTGCTTGCCAGTGTGTATGCGTGTGTGTGCATGTTTGTGCGTATGAGGTTGCACGGTTGTGCACAAGACCATTCACCGAAAGTGGGCGGGCAACACGTGACTGCCTGCTTGTGACTACACTACTTTCAAAAACGAATTGAAGAAAAAAAAAAAATCCAACAAATAGAACCCAGGCCTGAGTTCTAAAACAGATCCCGTTTATACTAACACATGAAGTGTTCTTGTTTTATATCAGTCAGCTCACGGGCCTTTGACAGGGGAAAAAAATCACTTTTAGTTTACCATCCTATTACCATATTATTGTTTATGTCTGTTTAGAGAAACAAATACGTAACATGAACCGATGTGAAACTGTCTAACTGGATGCACAAAGCGCACACAAAATTGATGGTTCTTCTAATGCTGATTCGCAAAATGAAATACAAACATTTTCTACGTCCAGCTAAACTCGTTTGCCTGGATTTTATGATTTTTTAAAATGTTTTTTTCATGGTGCTTTTTTAAAGCTGTTGCTTTGCAGCCAGTTGAGCAAGGCAAGTGTTGGAAGCGCTTTATCTGACAGAGTGAGAGCGGGAGAGGGTTAGGGTGGGGTGCCAGGCAGGGGAACAGACAGAAAGACATCTGGCTGTCGAGCGCGCACGAGGGAGAGAGGAAGCGCTTTATCGCCCAGCACTGGGCATGGTCCACGGGCCCGCCAAGCGGCCCGACCGCCGTCCAGGAAGCTCAGCTGCCGGCCTGTCCTCCGTGCCTCCATCGTTGGCCGCAAACCGTCCCCCGCCAGCCCGTGTGGCACTGGGTCAACGCGCTCCTCCACACCGGAGTCTGGCCTCCGTCCCTGCGGCTGTCAGCTGGCGTGTGTGGAGCTATGCTGGGATGGAAGACGTGCAATGTAGATACCCACCACCAGATGGCGCCATGTACAGTTGGCGCTGCAGAGTGGAGTGGAATTACACCCATCTTATATATTTATGCGCAGAGACAGCTACATGAGCACCTTTTTATGCTGATTTGTTGTTTTTTTTGTTTTTTATAAAGTTGATGGCATGCAAACTTGTTTGTGACTTAATTCTTCTACGGTCAATCTTTCTGTGAACTCTACGCCACTTACACAACGCCTCTATTTCGGGTGGACGCATTGGCGTGCGGTAGGCTCAAACAACCTGCTACTTGGTCTTGCAGGTCAAACCTCCGGTCACAGTGCATTTGCACAAACCGGACACCAGGTGGCAGTACACAGTTAATAATGGCCGTTGACTGACAGACAACTGAATAAATGACGGGTTGACACGCTGACAGAGGCGTGACGTGACATTCGAACGGGGGCAGCGTGAGAGCGTCCGTCTGCGGGATTTCCAAGTTGCCAAGCAGCTAGCTGACCCAGAAAACCCCATTCTCATTGACACCACACAAACACGCAGGTACTGGTCAGATCAGGCACATTGGCAGGCGAAGAGCAGACAGTCAGGCCCAGTCGGCCAGACCAGCAGACAGACAGAGAAGACGAGGGTTGTCTATGCGGTTTACTGTAATGTTAAATATCGGTTAGACTTGGCCCTGTAATTACTTTTCAAAACTATCATTTTTTTTTTCTCCTCTCAAAACGTGGCTGTTTTTTTTAATGTAGCCGGCATTCCTTCAGGGGAAAAATAGCCTTTCCCAAACTACAATACCGGCAATTAATGGTTTCAACAAACAATTCCAGAGGACGTGCATTTAGAGGGGAGCGGCCCAGTTCAGCCTGACCACTGTCCTCTGTCCTCTCTTTCTCTCCCTCCCTCGCTCCCTCTCTCTCTCTCTCTCTCTCTGCCTCCCACCTCAACCCCCCCCCCCCCCGCCGGAGTCTTTACTGCGTCTGTAACAGGAGCTGGAATTAGGAGCTGGAATTAGGGAGGAATTGTTCAACACTGCTTATTAAATTACACTTAAGGCTAAAAACGGAGTGCTTTACCTTATTATTAAAATGTGTATACAATTTATATCACAGGTTTTGTGATAATGCATACATGGAAATGAATCCCAGGCAAATGTTTTTGATACGCGGCCAAGCACATACCCTTAGATGAACAATGTACATACATTTATGTATCAAAAAATATAATTGCACCCATGACACAATATAAGAATAGATGCATGCTCACCACACAATGAATCACATCAGACTGGCTTGTTGGTTTTGATACTCAATTTCGAAGCCTCACGATAAGCCATCTCAGGGCTCTATGCCTCTGCCCTTCATCCCGGTGGTCCTACCAGACTTTGGCAGGTAAAACAGAAGTCCATGACAGACGTCTTCTAGAAGGCCAACTATATCAACAGTGTGTTCTTATAGAACAGTATAGGCTACATGTGTGTTCTGGAACACTGCAACTGTTTTGCCAGGAGTGCGTTCTAGAACGCCTGTGTAAGAATAAGGAACACTATAAAATTTAAGAGAACGGAAGAAGTCGACATGATGTCATGAAATCCCCATAGCAACAACAGACGAAAGGGGCAGGCTGGCCCATTGACTTCAATGGAGAAATAATAAAATAATATAATAAAATAAAACAATGACATAAGTAAATATTTTTTCTTTATTTTGTCAGGATGCATTCCAAGCATTTTGACTGTTTTTTCGAGCAGGGTCATTGGCATGGTAAAGTGACACAAGAGAAATTATATCTCCTTCAAAATATCCATACAGACTGTAAGCAGATAATTGGACCATTAATCAGACTAAGCACTTATGTTATGCCTGCTACGTTAACTTCGTTAGGGTTGCTGTATAATTAACAAGACATTAACCAGTAGAAGTTAATTAGCCTTGCTAACTTTCACCATGACACTGGTACGCATGAATCATATCCTTTCTATCGCATCCAGCCACTTCTTTCTGGCTCTGTAGGCGCAGTTGGTCTCATACAAAAAGGCACATTTTTGTCGTTTTTATTTATATTGCAACTTCTAGCATAACTCTTTACCACGGCTATTTCTGCATGTAAGTCAATGATGGAATTCTTAACTGCCTCTTCGTGTCCGTTGCCAAGTTACCCGGAAGTCTGACTTCTTCCATAATCACTTGAAAGTATTAACATTTATTGAATACATTCATTATGTTGTCAGGAACATTTTGTCTTCAAATATTTTTGTTTGCAATTTATTTTTGTGCCTGTTTCAATTGTGACTGCAAGGCGGTTTGTGCTTTGTGCTAAATATCAAATGTAATGTAACTTTTCTTAGTTGCAGTGCTTGCAGAACATTTTTTTTGTATTAATTTCAGCCGCCGCCAAAATCATAATGTGGTAGAAGCACAACATTTGGTATTTAGCCGTTAAGGACGATCCGCTTTCGTTACATTAATTTTCCTCTGAGAATTTATTAGTACGAGGCTCTAAGATCAAATTCAACGGTCTGCAGTGAAGAGATGCTTTACCCTGCCTCCGTCTCCCTGCAGGGTTAAGAGGCTAAGAGGCTAAGAGTCTGTAGAGATGAGATGCTTTACCCTGCCTCCGTCTCCCTGCAGGGTTAAGAGGCTAAGAGTCTGTAGAGATGAGATGCTTTACTCTGCCTCCGTCTCCCTGCAGGGTTAAGAGGCTAAGAGTCTGTAGAGATGAGATGCTTTACCCTGCCTCCATCTCCCTGCAGGGTTAAGAGGCTAAGAGTCTAAGAGTCTGTAGAGATGAGATGCTTTACTCTGCCTCCGTCTCCCTGCAGGGTTAAGAGGCTAAGAGGCTAAGAGTCTGTAGAGATTACATTACATTATAGGCATTTAGCAGACGCTCTTATCCAGAGCGACTTACACAACTTCTTATTACATTTATCCATTCATACAGCTGGATATATACTGAAGCAATTCAGGTTAAGTACCTTGCTCAAGGGTACAACGGCAGTGTCCTACCTGGGAATCGAACCTGCAACCTTTCAGTTACAAGTCCAGCTCCTTAACCATTATACTAACTGCCGCCCTAATATATGAGATGAGATGAGATGAGATGCTTTACTCTGCCTCCGTCTCTCTGCAGGGTTAAGAGGCTAAGAGTCTGTAGAGATGAGATGCTTTACTCTGCCTCCGTCTCCCTGCAGGGTTAAGAGGCTAAGAGTCTGTAGAGATGAGATGCTTTACTCTGCCTCCGTCTCCCTGCAGGGTTAAGAGGCTAAGAGTCTGTAGAGATGAGATGCTTTACTCTGCCTCCGTCTCCCTGCAGGGTTAAGAGGCTAAGAGTCTGTAGAGATGAGATGCTTTACTCTGCCTCCGTCTCCCTGCAGGGTTAAGAGGCTAAGAGTCTGTAGAGATGAGATGCTTTACCCTGCCTCCGTCTCCCTGCAGGGTTAAGAGGCTAAGAGTCTGTAGAGATGAGATGCTTTACTCTGCCTCCGTCTCCCTGCAGGGTTAAGAGGCTAAGAGTCTGTATAGATGAGATGCTTTACCCTGCCTCCGTCTCCCTGCAGGGTTAAGAGGCTAAGAGTCTGTAGAGATGAGATGCTTTACTCTGCCTCCGTCTCCCTGCAGGGTTAAGAGGCTAAGAGTCTGTAGAGATGAGATGCTTTACTCTGCCTCCGTCTCTCTGCAGGGTTAAGAGGCTAAGAGTCTGTAGTGATGAGATGCTTTACTCTGCCTCCGTCTCCCTGCAGGGTTAAGAGGCTAAGAGTCTAAGAGTCTGTAGAGATGAGATGCTTTACCCTGCCTCCGTCTCCCTGCAGGGTTAAGAGGCTAAGAGTCTGTAGAGATGAGATGCTTTACCCTGCCTCCGTCTCCCTGCAGGGTTAAGAGGCTAAGAGGCTAAGAGTCTGTAGAGATGAGATGATTTACTCTGCCTCCGTCTCCCTGCAGGGTTAAGAGGCTAAGAGTCTGTAGAGATGAGATGCTTTACTCTGCCTCCGTCTCCCTGCAGGGTTAAGAGGCTAAGAGTCTGTAGAGATGAGATGCTTTACTCTGCCTCCGTCTCCCTGCAGGGTTAAGAGGCTAAGAGGCTAAGAGTCTGTAGAGATGAGATGCTTTACTCTGCCTCCGTCTCCCTGCAGGGTTAAGAGGCTAAGAGTCTGTAGAGATGAGATGCTTTACTCTGCCTCCGTCTCCCTGCAGGGTTAAGAGGCTAAGAGTCTGTAGAGATGAGATGCTTTACCCTGCCTCCGTCTCCCTGCAGGGTTAAGAGGCTAAGAGTCTGTAGAGATGAGATGCTTTACTCTGCCTCCGTCTCCCTGCAGGGTTAAGAGGCTAAGAGTCTGTAGAGATGAGATGTTTTACCCTGCCTCCGTCTCTCTGCAGGGCTAAGAGGCTAAGAGGCTAAGAGTCTGTAGAGATGAGATGCTTTACCCTGCCTCCGTCTCTCTGCAGGGTTAAGAGGCTAAGAGTCTGTAGAGATGAGATGCTTTACTCTGCCTCCGTCTCCCTGCAGGGTTAAGAGGCTAAGAGTCTGTAGAGATGAGATGCTTTACTCTGCCTCCGTCTCCCTGCAGGGTTAAGAGGCTAAGAGTCTGTAGAGATGAGATGCTTTACCCTGCCTCCGTCTCCCTGCAGGGTTAAGAGGCTAAGAGTCTGTAGAGATGAGATGCTTTACTCTGCCTCCGTCTCCCTGCAGGGCTAAGAGGCTAAGAGTCTGTAGAGATGAGATGCTTTACTCTGCCTCCGTCTCCCTGCAGGGTTAAGAGGCTAAGAGTCTGTAGAGATGAGATGCTTTACTCTGCCTCTGTCTCCCTGCAGGGTTAAGAGGCTAAGAGTCTGTAGAGATGAGATGCTTTACCCTGCCTCCGTCTCTCTGCAGGGTTAAGAGGCTAAGAGGCTAAGAGTCTGTAGAGATGAGATGCTTTACCCTGCCTCCGTCTCCCTGCAGGGTTAAGAGGCTAAGAGTCTGTAGAGATGAGATGCTTTACTCTGCCTCCGTCTCCCTGCAGGGTTAAGAGGCTAAGAGTCTGTAGAGATGAGATGCTTTACCCTGCCTCCGTCTCCCTGCAGGGTTAAGAGGCTAAGAGTCTGTAGAGATGAGATGCTTTACTCTGCCTCCGTCTCCCTGCAGGGCTAAGAGGCTAAGAGTCTGTAGCGATGAGATGCTTTACCCTGCCTCCGTCTCCCTGCAGGGTTAAGAGGCTAAGAGTCTGTAGAGATGAGATGCTTTACTCTGCCTCCGTCTCCCTGCAGGGTTAAGAGGCTAAGAGTCTGTAGAGATGAGATGCTTTACTCTGCCTCCGTCTCCCTGCAGGGTTAAGAGGCTAAGAGTCTGTAGAGATGAGATGCTTTACTCTGCCTCCATCTCCCTGCAGGGTTAAGAGGCTAAGAGTCTGTAGAGATGAGATGCTTTACTCTGCCTCCGTCTCTCTGCAGGGTTAAGAGGCTAAGAGGCTAAGAGTCTGTAGAGATGAGATGCTTTACCCTGCCTCCGTCTCCCTGCAGGGTTAAGAGGCTAAGAGTCTGTAGAGATGAGATGCTTTACTCTGCCTCCGTCTCCCTGCAGGGTTAAGAGGCTAAGAGTCTGTAGAGATGAGATGCTTTACTCTGCCTCCGTCTCCCTGCAGGGTTAAGAGGCTAAGAGTCTGTAGAGATGAGATGTTTTACCCTGCCTCCGTCTCCCTGCAGGGTTAAGAGGCTAAGAGGCTAAGAGTCTGTAGAGATGAGATGCTTTACCCTGCCTCCGTCTCCCTGCAGGGTTAAGAGGCTAAGAGTCTGTAGAGATGAGATGCTTTACTCTGCCTCCATCTCCCTGCAGGGTTAAGAGGCTAAGAGGCTAAGAGTCTGTAGAGATGAGATGCTTTACTCTGCCTCCGTCTCTCTGCAGGGTTAAGAGGCTAAGAGTCTGTAGAGATGAGATGCTTTACTCTGCCTCCGTCTCCCTGCAGGGTTAAGAGGCTAAGAGTCTGTAGAGATGAGATGCTTTACTCTGCCTCCGTCTCCCTGCAGGGTTAAGAGGCTAAGAGTCTGTAGAGATGAGATGTTTTACCCTGCTTCCGTCTCCCTGCAGGGTTAAGAGGCTAAGAGGCTAAGAGTCTGTAGAGATGAGATGCTTTACTCTGCCTCCGTCTCCCTGCAGGGTTAAGAGGCTAAGAGGCTAAGAGTCTGTAGAGATGAGATGCTTTACTCTGCCTCCGTCTCCCTGCAGGGCTAAGAGGCTAAGAGTCTGTAGAGATGAGATGCTTTACTCTGCCTCCGTCTCTCTGCAGGGCTAAGAGGCTAAGAGGCTGTAGAGATGAGATGCTTTACTCTGCCTCCGTCTCCCTGCAGGGTTAAGAGGCTAAGAGTCTGTAGAGATGAGATGTTTTACTCTGCCTCCGTCTCCCTGCAGGGTTAAGAGGCTAAGAGTCTGTAGAGATGAGATGTTTTACTCTGCCTCCGTCTCCCTGCAGGGTTAAGAGGTCGGGCCGCGCGTTACTCTGATGGTTTCTGACATTGGCCCGTGTGCTGTGCCGTCTCTCTCCAAATCTGTACATTAAATAGAAGATGAAAGCCTGGCCCCCGGCCCCACCCTGTCCCCCTCTCCCTGCCCATGTCTCCAGTGTGTTTACGTTATCATCATGACCCTTTATTGGTAAACAAAGGCTGGCCGCCCTGGCCAACCGCCGCTCTTGTGCCTGTGTAACTATAGCGTCGAGTGTTTAGGCTATTAAAGGGCCTATTTACCATCTCCAGTTTCCTATTGATTATGTCTGCATTTCTCTCTGTTTACTCAGGAAATAAATAACATGTGTTTTTCTTACTCCGCTCTTCTCTTCGGACGCCCCCCCCCCCATCCCTCCATCCCTCCCCACCCACTGAATCTTTCTTTTTTTCCCTCTCCTTCCCACAATGATTCCATTTATTCATGGGTATTCTCTCTCTCTCTCTTTCTCTGCTCTCTCATGGATTGTGTGGCTTCCAGTGCAGTGTACGGATGCGCGGTCCCCAGAACTCACTCATAAACGGACATGTACTGTATGTCACAGTGCGCGCTGTACATGTGATGTGCATGCCGACATCTGCACATTGGGGCACACACACTCACACACACATACACACATACACACACATACATACACATGAACACACATACACACACACACACACACACACATACATACACATGAACACACACACACATGAACATACACACACCCGCATACATACACATGAACACACACACACACGCATACATACACATGAACATACACACACACACACACACGCATACATACACATGAACACACACACACACGCATACATACACATGAACACACATACACACATGTGGACATACATACACATGAAAACACACACACATACACACACACGCATACATACACATGAAGACACACACATGTGGACATACATACACATGAACACACACACACACACACACACACACACACACGCACAATCCCACTCAGTACTGATCTCACAGGCCTGAGATTAGATAGGAGCTCAGATAAGACTGGAGTTCATATCTTTCTTCATACACTGCAGCCAATGTCACTGGCAACACAACCCAACCGCAACCCAGCCGTGACCCAACAGTACCCCAGCTACAACCCAACCGCAAGCCAACCATAACCCAACCACAGCACCAATCAGTCTACCTGTCCTTTTGTATTTCTGTTACATGGGCTTCGTTAACCCCTGCCCAGTATCATCTACCCCACTCCCAGTATCATTTACCCCACTCCCAATATAATTTACCCCACTCCCAATATAATTTACCCCACTCCCAATATAATTTACCCCACTCCCAATATAATTTACCCCACTCCCAATATAATTTACCCCACTCCCAATATAATTTACCCCACTCCCAATATAATTTACCCCACTCCCAATATAATTTACCCCCTCCCAGTATCATTTACCCCACTCCCAATATAATTTACCCCACTCCCAATATAATTGACCCCTTCCCAGTATAATTTAACCCACTCCAAGTCCAATAAACCCACTCCAGTATAATTTACCCCACTCCCAGTATAATTAACCTCTCCCAGTATAATTTACCCTCTCCCAGTCCGGTTAACCCTAACTTAGTACCAATAACTCTCTCCCAGTACAGATAACCCACTCCAGTATAGTTAATGCTCCCAGTACAGATAACCCACTCCAGTACAGATAACCCACTCCAGTATAGTTAATGCTCCCAGTACAGATAACCCACTCCAGTACAGATAACCCACTCCAGTATAGTTAATGCTCCCAGTACAGATAACCCACTCCAGTATAGTTAATGCTCCCAGTACAGATAACCCACTCCAGTACAGATAACCCACTCCAGTACAGATAACCCACTCCAGTATAGTTAATGCTCCCAGTACAGATAACCCACTCCAGTATAGTTAATGCTCCCAGTACAGATAACCCACTCCAGTACAGATAACCCACTCCAGTATATTTAATGCTCCCAGGACAGATAACCCACTCCAGTATAGTTAATGCTCCCAGTACAGATAACCCACTCCAGTATAGTTAATGCTCCCAGTACAGATAACCCACTCCAGTACAGATAACCCACTCCAGTATATTTAATGCTCCCAGGACAGATAACCCACTCCAGTATAGTTAATGCTCCCAGTACAGATAACCCACTCCAGTATAGTTAATGCTCCCAGTACAGATAACCCACTCCAGTACAGATAACCCACTCCAGTATAGTTAATGCTCCCAGGACAGATAACCCACTCCAGTATAGTTAATGCTCCCAGTACAGATAACCCACTCCAGTACAGATAACCCACTCCAGTATAGTTAATGCTCCCAGTACAGATAACCCACTCCAGTACAGATAACCCACTCCAGTATAGTTAATGCTCCCAGTACAGATAACCCACTCCAGTACAGATAACCCACTCCAGTATAGTTAATGCTCCCAGTACAGATAACCCACTCCAGTATAGTTAATGCTCCCAGTACAGATAACCCACTCCAGTACAGATAACCCACTCCAGTATAGTTAATGCTCCCAGTACAGATAACCCACTCCAGTATAGTTAATGCTCCCAGTACAGATAACCCACTCCAGTATAGTTAATGCTCCCAGTACAGATAACCCACTCCAGTATAGTTAATGCTCCCAGTACAGATAACCCACTCCAGTATAGTTAATGCTCCCAGTACAGATAACCCACTCCAGTATAGTTAATGCTCCCAGTACAGATAACCCACTCCAGTACAGATAACCCACTCCAGTACAGATAACCAACTCCAGTACAGATAACCCACTCCAGTACAGTTAATGCTCCCAGTACAGATAACCCACTCCAGTATAGTTAATGCTCCCAGTACAGATAACCCACTCCAGTACAGATAACCCACTCCAGTATAGTTAATGCTCCCAGTACAGATAACCCACTCCAGTATAGTTAATGCTCCCAGTACAGATAACCCACTCCAGTATAGTTAATGCTCCCAGTACAGATAACCCACTCCAGTACAGATAACCCACTCCAGTATAGTTAATGCTCCCAGTACAGATAACCCACTCCAGTATAGTTAATGCTCCCAGTACAGATAACCCACTCCAGTATAGTTAATGCTCCCAGTACAGATAACCCACTCCAGTACAGATAACCCACTCCAGTACAGATAACCAACTCCAGTACAGATAACCCACTCCAGTACAGTTAATGCTCCCAGTACAGATAACCCACTCCAGTATAGTTAATGCTCCCAGTACAGATAACCCACTCCAGTACAGATAACCCACTCCAGTACAGATAACCCACTCCAGTATAGTTAATGCTCCCAGTACAGATAAACCACTCCAGTATAGTTAATGCTCCCAGTACAGATAACCCACTCCAGTATAGTTAATGCTCCCAGTACAGATAACCCACTCCAGTATAGTTAATGCTCCCAGTACAGATAACCCACTCCAGTACAGATAACCCACTCCAGTATAGTTAATGCTCCCAGTACAGATAACCCACTCCAGTACAGATAACCCACTCCAGTATAGTTAATGCTCCCAGGACAGATAACCCACTCCAGTATAGTTAATGCTCCCAGTACAGATAACCCACTCCAGTATAGTTAATGCTCCCAGTACAGATAACCCACTCCAGTACAGATAACCCACTCCAGTATAGTTAATGCTCCCAGTACAGATAACCCACTCCAGTATAGTTAATGCTCCCAGTACAGATAACCCACTCCAGTACAGATAACCCACTCCAGTACAGATAACCAACTCCAGTACAGATAACCCACTCCAGTACAGTTAATGCTCCCAGTACAGATAACCCACTCCAGTATAGTTAATGCTCCCAGTACAGATAACCCACTCCAGTATAGTTAATGCTCCCAGGACAGATAACCCACTCCAGTACAGATAACCCACTCCAGTATAGTTAATGCTCCCAGTACAGATAACCCACTCCAGTATAGTTAATGCTCCCAGTACAGATAACCCACTCCAGTATAGTTAATGCTCCCAGTACAGATAACCCACTCCAGTATAGTTAATGCTCCCAGTACAGATAACCCACTCCAGTATAGTTAATGCTCCCAGTACAGATAACCCACTCCAGTACAGATAACCCACTCCAGTACAGATAACCAACTCCAGTACAGATAACCCACTCCAGTATAGTTAATGCTCCCAGTACAGATAACCCACTCCAGTATAGTTAATGCTCCCAGGACAGATAACCCACTCCAGTACAGATAACCCACTCCAGTATAGTTAATGCTCCCAGTACAGATAACCCACTCCAGGACAGATAACCCACTCCAGTATAGTTAATGCTCCCAGTACAGATAACCCACTCCAGTATAGTTAATGCTCCCAGGACAGATAACCCACTCCAGTACAGATAACCCACTCCAGTATAGTTAATGCTCCCAGTACAGATAACCCACTCCAGTATAGTTAATGCTCCCAGTACAGATAACCCACTCCAGTACAGATAACCCACTCCAGTATAGTTAATGCTCCCAGTACAGATAACCCACTCCAGTATAGTTAATGCTCCCAGTACAGATAACCCACTCCAGTATAGTTAATGCTCCCAGTACAGATAACCCACTCCAGTATAGTTAATGCTCCCAGTACAGATAACCCACTCCAGTACAGATAACCCACTCCAGTATAGTTAATGCTCCCAGTACAGATAACCCACTCCAGTATAGTTAATGCTCCCAGTACAGATAACCCACTCCAGTATAGTTAATGCTCCCAGTACAGATAACCCACTCCAGTACAGATAACCCACTCCAGTATAGTTAATGCTCCCAGTACAGATAACCCACTCCAGTACAGATAACCCACTCCAGTATAGTTAATGCTCCCATGGTGTAGTTATCCCTCTCAAACTGAAGTATGTTGAGGCTAAACAGTTTTGATAAATCTCATTCTTGGTATTTTTTACCTTCAAATTGTGTTGACTTTTTAGCCCATCAAAGAAAATTTTGATGATCTTTTCCAGGTTTACTTTTAAAATAAAACAAACCACCAATAGAGCATCTCTCACAGTAGAGGAGACCCTGTTCCAGTGTACTCATAAATTAGCCATGTCACAGTAAGCTATAGTTAACATTATAGTTAACTACCTCATAGTATACATAACCTGTTCACAATAGTGAACCCACTCATAATGTAGTCAGAGGAACCCGCTCTAACAGTATAGTGAACCCACTCATAATGTAGTCAGAGGAACCTGCTCTAACAGTATAGTGAACCCACTCATAATGTAGTCAGTGGAACCCGCTCTAACAGTATAGTGAACCCACTCATAATGTAGTCAGTGGAACCCGCTCTAACAGTATAGTGAACCCACTCATAATGTAGTCAGTGGAACCCGCTCTAACAGTATAGTGAACCCACTCATAATGTAGTCAGTGGAACCCGCTCTAACAGTATAGTGAACCCACTCATAATGTAGTCAGTGGAACCCGCTCTAACAGTATAGTGAACCCACTCATAATGTAGTCAGTGGAACCGGCTCTAACAGTATAGTGAACCCACTCATAATGTAGTCAGTGGAACCCGCTCTAACAGTATAGTGCACCCACTCATAATGTAGTCAGTGGAACCCGCTCTAACAGTATAGTGAACCCACTCATAATGTAGTCAGTGGAACCCGCTCTAACAGTATAGTGAACCCACTCATAATGTAGTCAGTGGAACCCGCTCTAACAGTATAGTGAACCCACTCATAATGTAGTCAGTGGAACCCGCTCTAACAGTATAGTGAACCCACTCATAATGTAGTCAGTGGAACCCGCTCTCACAGTATAGTGAACCCACTCATAATGTAGTCAGTGGAACCCGCTCTAACAGTATAGTGAACCCACTCATAATGTAGTCAGTGGAACCCGCTCTAACAGTATAGTGAACCCACTCATAATGTAGTCAGTGGAACCTGCTCTCACAGTATAGTGAACCCACTCATAATGTAGTCAGTGGAACCCGCTCTAACAGTATAGTGAACCCACTCATAATGTAGTCAGTGGAACCCGCTCTCACAGTATAGTGAACCCACTCATAATGTAGTCAGTGGAACCCGCTCTAACAGTATAGTGAACCCACTCATAATGTAGTCAGTGGAACCCGCTCTAACAGTATAGTGAACCCACTCATAATGTAGTCAGTGGAACCCGCTCTAACAGTATAGTGAACCCACTCATAATGTAGTCAGTGGAACCCGCTCTAACAGTATAGTGAACCCACTCATAATGTAGTCAGTGGAACCCGCTCTAACAGTATAGTGAACCCACTCATAATGTAGTCAGTGGAACCCGCTCTAACAGTATAGTGAACCCACTCATAATGTAGTCAGTGGAACCCGCTCTAACAGTATAGTGAACCCACTCATAATGTAGTCAGTGGAACCCGCTCTAACAGTATAGTGAACCCACTCATAATGTAGTCAGTGGAACCCGCTCTAACAGTATAGTGAACCCACTCATAATGTAGTCAGTGGAACCCGCTCTAACAGTATAGTGAACCCACTCATAATGTAGTCAGTGGAACCCGCTCTAACAGTATAGTGAACCCACTCATAATGAAGTCAGAGGAACCCGCTCTAACAGTATAGTGAACCCACTCATAATGTAGTCAGTGGAACCCGCTCTAACAGTATAGTGAACCCACTCATAATGTAGTCAGTGGAACCCGCTCTAACAGTATAGTGAAATACACATACATGGGTATTTAGCAGATGCTCCCATCCAGAGAAGCACAGCATCAGGAGTGAACATTCAACACTGGCAGGTCAACGATTAACCACTGAGCGCCATGGAAACAAGAATGTGCAAAGCTCCCCCCCCCACCCCTGTAAGTGTGGATGTTCTTTTGGGAATAAGCAGATACTAATGTCTGTGCAGGTAAGTATTGTGGGTAAGGTAGCGTTGCGGAATTGAATGAACAGGTAAGCTGCGTTCAGAGAAAAGTTTGTCTCACTCACTTTTGCAAAGAGACAGAAAACCTTGTATAATCAATCATGTCAGGCTCAATGGAGACTTGGGTGTTGTTCCCATTTGAACCAACAGAGGGCAGTAAAAGCTTGGTAAAGAGCTTTGCAGGGTGGACTGGAGGACCTCATTATGATTCACACTTTCTCCACCAGCGCCCCATTAAGACCACCTGGGCACCCCGTTTCAGAACAACGTACCATGCAAGACTGTGTGTGTGCATGTGTGTACGTGTGTGTGTGTGTGTACGTGTGTGTACGTGTGTGTACGTGTGTGTACGTGTGTATGTATGTGCATGTTTTTAGCCTATGTGTGTGTGTACGTGTGTGTGTGTACGTGTGTGTGTACGTGTGTGTACGTGTGTGTACGTGTGCATGTATGTGCATGTTTTTAGCCTACGTGTGTGTGTGTGTGTGTGTACGTGTGTGTGTGTACGTGTGTGTACGTGTGCGTGTGCATGTATGTGCATGTTTTTAGCCTACGTGTGTGTGTACGTAGAGTGTGAAACAGCATCAGAAGATGCACAGCCGCACATGTAGGTGAGGGAGAGCAGAGAATGACTGCATGGCTCTGCTGGGGGAGAGAGAGGCAGGCTGGGAAGGGCCTGTGAAGAGTCTGTCAGCAGCGCTGTTTACAGTCAGAAAGAGATCTGAGCCACAGACTCCTGCTGAAGCCACACAGACTGCGCTGTGTGTGGGGGGGTGGGGGGGTCAGGTTGCTCCTCACCAAACTTCTGCATTCGACCCCCAGACTAAACACGGCGCAAGGATACACGCTCTCGCAACACAGCGTACACGGGTGGGGTGGGGGGGACATTCCTGGGCTTGGCGCATTGAGCGTTGGTTCCATGCTCTCTGTAGTCAGGCGTGGTTTTTGACCTGAAGGTGCTCAATCTCACTGTCTGGCATCTAGGCCTCAGTCTGGGCTCTCGCTCTTGGGACAGAGCACAAGAACCACACTAGTCTGAATCAGAAAGAACCCCCAACAGCGTGAAACACTACGGTGCCACATTAATGCGTCCTCCAGTCACACCATCATCTCTTTGAGAAGCGCGGAGAGAGAAACCCAGGGATTGGCTCAGTAATCTCCACTGCCACTCTCTGACCAAACAGAGTCTGGGTGATGACAGGCCTCATGTAGGCTAACACGGTTTAGCCTCGGTGTACCGTGGTACAGAAACATGAAGCAGAGCACCGGGCCAATGATGTAAAGTCCCCTCTAACTCAATCTGGTGAAGGAAGGGATGGAGCGAGAGTATTGGAGGGATGGAGAGATAGAGTGAGAGAGGGAGAGATGGAGGGAGGGAGAGACAGATGGAGGAAGGGAGAGAGGGATGGAGAGATGGAGTGAGAGAGGGGTAGAGGGAGGGAGAGTGGGATGGAGAGATGAAGGGAGAGGGATGGATGGAGAAAGGAGGAGGGTGGGAGAACGCTTTCAGTGGGCAGCATTGATGGGGCAACAGCAGGTTTATTTCTCCATGCAAAGCCCTTTAGCCCACTCTGCTCCCTTACCCCTATAATATAGTATATATTATTCTGTCCTATAGTATCTGCTCTAACCTCTATATACTGTCTTCTAGTATCTGCTCTTACCGTTATATACTGTCCTCTAGTATCTGCTTTTACCCCTATATACTGTCCTATAGTATCTGCTCTTACCCCTATATACTGTCCTATAGTATCTGCTCTTACCCCTATATACTGTCCTATAGTATCTGCTCTTACCGTTATATACTGTCCACTAGTATCTGATTTTACCCCTATATACTGTCCTATAGTATCTGCTCTTACCCCTATATACTGTCCTATAGTATCTGCTCTTACCCCTATATACTGTCCTATAGTATCTGCTCTTACCATTATATACTGTCCTCTAGTATCTGATTTTACCCCTATATACTGTCCTATAGTATCTGCTCTTACCCCTATATACTGTCATATAGTATGTGCTCTTACCCCTATATACTGTCCTGTAGTATCTGCTCTTACCCCTATATACTGTCCTCTAGTATCTGCTCTTACCCCTATATACTGTCCTGTAGTATCTGCTCTTACCTCTATATACTGTTCTATAGTATCTGCTCTTACCCCTATATACTGTCCTGTAGTATCTGCTCTTACCTCTATATACTGTTCTATAGTATCTGCTCTTACCCCTATATACTGTCCTGTAGTATCTGCTCTTACCTCTATATACTGTCCTGTAGTATCTGCTCTTACCGTTATATACTGTCCTATAGTATCTGCTCTTACCCCTATATACTGTCCTATAGTATCTGCTCTTACCGTTATATACTGTCCTCTAGTATCTGATTTTACCCCTATATACTGTCCTATAGTATCTGCTCTTACCCCTATATACTGTCATATAGTATGTGCTCTTACCCCTATATACTGTCCTGTAGTATCTGCTCTTACCCCTATATACTGTCCTCTAGTATCTGCTCTTACCGTTATATACTGTCCTGTAGTATCTGCTCTTACCCCTATATACTGTCCTGTAGTATCTGCTCTTACCTCTATATACTGTCCTGTAGTATCTGCTCTTACCCCTATATACTGTCCTATAGTATCTGCTCTTACCGTTATATACTGTCCTGTAGTATCTGCTCTTACCCTTATATACTGTCCTGTAGTATCTGCTCTTACCTCTATATACTGTCCTGTAGTATCTGCTCTTACCCCTATATACTGTCCTGTAGTATCTGCTGTTACCGTTATATACTGTCCTGTAGTATCTGCTCTTACCGTTATATACTGTCCTATAGTATCTGCTCTTACCCCTATATACTGTCCTGTAGTATCTGCTCTTACCTCTATATACTGTCCTATAGTATCTGCTCTTACCCCTATATACTGTCCTGTAGTATGTGCTCTTACCCTTATATACTGTCCTGTAGTATCGGCTCTTACCGTTATATACTGTCCTGTAGTATGTGCTCTTACCGTTATATACTGTTCTATAGTATCTGCTCTTACCCCTATATACTGTCCTGTAGTATCTGCTCTTACCGTTATATACTGTCCTATAGTATCTGCTCTTACCCCTATATACTGTCCTGTAGTATCTGCTCTTACCTCTATATACTGTCCTATAGTATCTGCTCTTACCCCTATATACTGTCCTATAGTATCTGCTCTTACCCCTATATACTGTCCTCTAGTATCTGCTCTTACCTCTATATACTGTTCTATAGTATCTGCTCTTACCTCTATATACTGTCCTGTAGTATCTGCTCTTACCCCTATATACTGTCCTGTAGTATCTGCTCTTACCCTTATATACTGTCCTGTAGTATCTGCTCTTACCGTTATATACTGTTCTATAGTATCTGCTCTTACCCTTATATACTGTCCTGTAGTATCTGCTCTTACCGTTATATACTGTCCTATAGTATCTGCTCTTACCCCTATATACTGTCCTGTAGTATCTGCTCTTACCTCTATATACTGTTCTATAGTATCTGCTCTTACCTCTATATACTGTCCTGTAGTATCTGCTCTTACCCCTATATACTGTCCTGTAGTATCTGCTCTTACCCTTATATACTGTCCTGTAGTATCTGCTCTTACCGTTATATACTGTCCTGTAGTATGTGCTCTTACCGTTATATACTGTCCTGTAGTATCTGCTCTTACCGTTATATACTGTCCTGTAGTATCTGCTCTTACCGTTATATACTGTCCTGTAGTATCTGCTCTTACCGTTATATACTGTCCTGTAGTATCTGCTCTTACCGTTATATACTGTCCTGTAGTATGTGCTCTTACCGTTATATACTGTCCTGTAGTATCTGCTCTTACCGTTATATACTGTCCTGTAGTATCTGCTCTTACCGTTATATACTGTCCTGTAGTATCTGCTCTTACCGTTATATACTGTCCTGTAGTATGTGCTCTTACCGTTATATACTGTCCTGTAGTATCTGCTCTTACCCCTATATACTGTCCTGTAGTATCTGCTTTTACCCCTATATACTGTCCTGTAGTATCTGCTCTTACCTCTATATACTGTTCTATAGTATCTGCTCTTACCCCTATATACTGTCCTGTAGTATCTGCTCTTACCTCTATATACTGTTCTATAGTATCTGCTCTTACCCCTATATACTGTTCTATAGTATCTGCTCTTACCCCTATATACTGTCCTGTAGTATCTGCTCTTACCGTTATATACTGTCCTCTAGTATCTGCTCTTACCTCTATATACTGTTCTATAGTATCTGCTCTTACCCCTATATACTGTCCTGTAGTATCTGCTCTTACCTCTATATACTGTTCTATAGTATCTGCTCTTACCCCTATATACTGTTCTATAGTATCTGCTCTTACCCCTATATACTGTCCTGTAGTATCTGCTCTTACCCTTATATACTGTCCTGTAGTATCTGCTCTTACCCTTATATACTGTCCTGTAGTATCTGCTCTTACCCCTATATACTGTCCTGTAGTATCTGCTCTTACCGTTATATACTGTCCTGTAGTATCTGCTCTTACCGTTATATACTGTCCTGTAGTATCTGCTCTTACCGTTATATACTGTCCTGTAGTATCTGCTCTTACCGTTATATACTGTCCTGTAGTATGTGCTCTTACCCTTATATACTGTCCTGTAGTATCTGCTCTTACCGTTATATACTGTCCTGTAGTATCTGCTCTTACCGTTATATACTGTCCTGTAGTATGTGCTCTTACCGTTATATACTGTCCTGTAGTATCTGCTCTTACCCCTATATACTGTCCTGTAGTATCTGCTTTTACCCCTATATACTGTCCTGTAGTATCTGCTCTTACCCCTATATACTGTCCTATAGTATCTGCTCTTACCGTTATATACTGTCCTGTAGTATCTGCTCTTACCTCTATATACTGTTCTATAGTATCTGCTCTTACCCCTATATACTGTCCTGTAGTATCTGCTGTTACCGTTATATACTGTCCTGTAGTATGTGCTCTTACCCTTATATACTGTCCTGTAGTATCTGCTCTTACCGTTATATACTGTCCTGTAGTATGTGCTCTTACCGTTATATACTGTTCTATAGTATCTGCTCTTACCCCTATATACTGTCCTATAGTATCTGCTCTTACCGTTATATACTGTCCTGTAGTATCTGCTCTTACCGTTATATACTGTCCTGTAGTATCTGCTCTTACCGTTATATACTGTCCTGTAGTATCTGCTCTTACCCTTATATACTGTCCTGTAGTATGTGCTCTTACCCTTATATACTGTCCTGTAGTATCTGCTCTTACCCCTATATACTGTCCTGTAGTATCTGCTCTTACCCTTATATACTGTCCTGTAGTATCTGCTCTTACCTCTATATACTGTCCTGTAGTATCTGCTCTTACCCCTATATACTGTCATATAGTATGTGCTCTTACCCTTATATACTGTCCTGTAGTATCTGCTCTTACCCTTATATACTGTCCTGTAGTATCTGCTCTTACCCTTATATACTGTCCTGTAGTATCTGCTCTTACCTCTATATACTGTCCTGTAGTATCTGCTCTTACCCCTATATACTGTCATATAGTATGTGCTCTTACCCTTATATACTGTCCTGTAGTATCTGCTCTTACCGTTATATACTGTCCTGTAGTATCTGCTCTTACCGTTATATACTGTCCTCTAGTATCTGCTCTTACCCTTATATACTGTTCTATAGTATCTGCTCTTACCCTTATATACTGTCCTGTAGTATCTGCTCTTACCCCTATATACTGTCCTATAGTATGTGCTCTTACCCCTATATACTGTCCTGTAGTATCTGCTCTTACCCCTATATACTGTCCTATAGTATCTGCTCTTACCCCTATATACTGTCCTGTAGTATCTGCTCTTACCCCTATATACTGTC
The DNA here is from genome assembly GCA_022702515.1 of Ilyophis sp. 1 JC-2022. Lineage (NCBI taxonomy): Eukaryota > Metazoa > Chordata > Actinopteri > Anguilliformes > Synaphobranchidae > Ilyophis > Ilyophis sp. 1 JC-2022. Next base: position 105,411,626 of record CM040397.1, on the reverse strand, counting down.
CTATAGTATGTGCTCTTACCCCTATATACTGTCCTGTAGTATCTGCTCTTACCTCTATATACTGTCCTGTAGTATCTGCTCTTACCCCTATATACTGTCCTGTAGTATCTGCTCTTACCCCTATATACTGTCCTATAGTATGTGCTCTTACCCCTATATACTGTTCTATAGTATCTGCTAGATAGCAGAGTGCTGGAGCTGGTTAATTTTTTTAAGCTCGATTGCAGAGTTTGATTATTAAGAGCCTGAATCTAAATGGAGAAAGCTGAGTACATCCAGACCCTGCTTTCATTAAAGCTTAATGATTAATCCAATTATGTACAGTATTTACAGAAAAAACATTACAAACATCTCTGGCACTCCTGTTCTATAGGTCAGGCAGGTATATTTAAAGCTTTCTGTTGTCTTGTTGTACCTGTTTGTGAAGGACACCTCCACCATCAGTCATGAACACAGAACCTGAGAGCATAACCCACTGAGACATAACAGAGCAGCATTAATTATATTTTGCCATTGTGGAGAAGAAGCGAAAGAGAAAAGCATAATAATACCACTAAAACAGAAAGGGAACTTTACATTACTAAACAGAAAGGGAACTTTACGTTACTAAACAGAAAGGGAACTTTACATTACTAAACAGAAAGGGAACTTTACATGACTAAACAGAAAGGGAACTTTACATTACTAAACAGAAAGGGAACTTTACATTACTAAACAGAAAGGGAACTTTACATTACTAAACAGAAAGGGAACTTTACATTACTAAACAGAAAGGGAACTTTACATTACTAAACAGAAAGGGAACTTTACATTATTAAAACAGAAAGGGAACTTTACATTACTAAAACAGAAAGGGAACTTTACATTACTAAACAGAAAGGGAACTTTACATTATTAAAACAGAAAGGGAACTTTACATTACTAAAACAGAAAGGGAACTTTACATTACTAAACAGAAAGGGAACTTTACATTACTAAATAGGAAGAAACTTTGTGAGCAACAGAAATCATATCGCTTGATCCTCTAAAACAATAATGGGACAATTATAAAAATTGATGGTTTGGGATAATAAGAAGAATAAAATTGTATAGTTGTGTTTGGATACAGAGTAAATTATTTGTGATTATTAAATTCCAATGAATCAGCACATGATCTTTGAGATTCCAAACTCACTGGTATGACTTTGCTTGGAAAAGGTCCAGCCATCCCTGTTTGTCCCAAATAATGAGTACTGACATGTGGACGTGTCCCTTCTGATGGAGAGATAGCGATGACCCCGGTGTCTGAGCGGGACCTAGCTATGCGGCGTCCTGTGTGCCTGTCTAAGGTGTTTTAAGGTTAACAATGGGTGAAGCTCTTTCAGACTCGGGACGTTTCTGCTGACTCCAGTGGTCTTCTCACCACCACAGTGAGCCAAAGGGCAGACAAATTATAGACAAATAAAAATATATATCCATATAAAATAGCACCAGCAATTACCTCGCTAAGTATAGGAGGCTTTTGGGCTGGGTTTTACAACCCAGTGAGTGTGTCAAAAAAAAAAGTGTCCAAAGGGTGTGTGTGTGTGTGTGTGTGTGTGTGTGTGTGTGTGTGTGTGTGTGTGTGTGTGACCCTCAGTGATCTTAAATGACAATGCCTTGCGCTTTGCTTATAAGATTTACTGATAAAAGAAGCTGAAAGATGCAAACGGTTAACTGGTATAAACTCAGAGAGCCTTTGCTTATAAGAACCAACTGCTTATAAGAGATTCTGCTTAAAATAACCTACCGCTAATAAGCAGTAAGTATGACTTTTATTAAAAGTGTACCCTGCTCTGAGATTAATGTGTTTTTGCCCCAGCAGTGGGCTGGTCAGGTCCTGCCCCTGCCTTCTTGCTCTCTAAGTGAAACATCCTGCCCCTGCCTTCTTGCCCTCTAAGTGAAACATCCTGCCCCTGCCTTCTTGCCCTCTAAGTGAAACATCCTGCCCTGCCCTGCCTTCTTGCCCTCTAAGTGAAACATCCTGCCCTGCCCTGCCCTGCCTTCTTGCCTGCAAGCCCTCGCTGGCATTCACAGTTTCACTTTATTACAAAAGAGAGAGCGCCTCGGCGGCCATTGAGCCCTGAAATAAACAATGAGATCAGAGAGAGTTACTGTAGAGAGGGAGAGAACAAGAATATGATCACTGTATAGAGATGCAATACAACGTGTCATCTGTTTAACCTGGAAATATTATAACTGCGTTCAATAGTTTTTTTCCTCCTCTTTGAATTTATTTTAGTTTTGGCAACATTTACTGTATGTATTTCATGCTAAAAAAGTATCTTGAATTGAATTGAGAAAGAAAGACAGAGAAAGAGAGAAAGGGACAGAGAAACACACAGGGAGAGAAAGAAAGAGAGAGAGAGAGCGAGAAAGAGAGAAAGAGAGAAAAAGAAAAAGAGAGAGAGAGAGAGAGAGAGAGAGAGAGAGAGAGAGAGAGAGAGAGAGAGAGAGAGAGAGAGAGAGAGAGAGAGAGAGAGAGAGAGAGAGAATACTGAAGAGTCACAAGGAACACAAATACCAGCCGGAGTGACCAGAATCCTTCGGCATGGGATGTGGGGTCTGACCGCCCCGACCACACCCCGCTGAGAATGACCGGGGGCCTCTGATTGTTTGTTTTTGACCGGGATTACGGGGTGTGTCACGGCGGTCACTAGCGGGTCCTCCTGTGGTCGCGGAAGTTGGCTGACGCCCAGAAACGTCCACAATCGGGTTCTGGTCGCCCCAGAGAGGCGCCTCTGATTTGAGCCAATGGGGAGCCAACCTGATCCTGACCCTGCTCTCAGAGTGGACGTTGCCCCTGGTGACCGGTCGCTGGACATTCAATGGCTACTGTGATTGGTGGAAATCTTGCGGTGCTGCGACCAGCCCCACTGCCAGCAGGATTGGACAGACTGCAGTTACCAGTACTGGGTACAGATTGTGTTTATGGTCCTTATTTCATTTTCTAATTAATTTAAGTGTAAGTTATTTTGTGGTCTTGTAGCCCAGTGGAACCCTTAGTCTGGTCTGGTCACCCTAAAAACGAATGCATGGGTTAAAGGGATACTTCACTTAAGTTTTATAAAATATATTTTATTTAAGTTTTAGTGTATGTTTTCAATTGGCCCAGTCAGTGTGTGTGTGTGCGTGCGTGCGTGCATGTTTGCGTGTGAGATGAAGGATATTTTAGATGCCTTTAGATATTTACAGAAGTTTCTGAAGACCTGCGGGCTTTATAATGTCTGCTATAGGGGCATTCATGAGTTTGTGGTTTAAAGCAAGAAAATACACTTCAAGTAAACTCTAAAGCAGAACTCTAGAGTCATGTTATGTCTCCAGAGATTGCATGTGTGTATATTACCTGATTATATTTCACAAAACTACGTTTAATCTTATTTTAAGTTAGAACTATGGCCCATGTAACCTGAGACTACTCTGCTCAAGGAAAGAAAGACTGTATCCATATAAAAATATAATTATGCTTATAATTGTGAATAAATGCTATAAAATGAATGTGTTCATTTGTACAACCTCTTGAAACATAATGTTGTTGTACAAGCTGCTTTGTAGTTACTTGAAGTGTATTTTCTTTCTTTACACTACAAACTTGTGAATGCCTCTATATCAGCCACTATAAAGCCAACAGGTCATTAGGAATGTCTGGAAATATCTAAAAATATTCTCCTTGAAAAATTTAAAAGATATATTAAAACTGAAATAATTTAATTTAAAACTTGAATATGCCCCTGTTGGGCCAAGATATAAATATGATGCAGAATGACACACGCTAGGACTAGAGACAAAGGGTGCTGCAAAACTATCTAGTAATGGCAATAAAGATTACATAGAAATTGGTAGCGATAATAATATTTAGAATCATAAAAATGATTGAGATCACAGTCGAGGTCCATTGTCAATGCTGATATCAGACAGAATGATTCTCAACAGGTGGCTCTGCGAGCGGCCTGTATGGACTCTCAGCAGGTTGAGGAATGGGTTGTAGGCTTTAATACCCAGGTTCTGAAATGCAGGGCCCAGCAGGTCAGACACATTACAGAACTAATGCTCAGAATCCAAGCCCCAGAATGCCCGTAATAATTATTTTAAAAATGGTGTAAACATTGGAAAGTGGCACGTGTAATGTCCACCCCTGATGGCGGTGTGGGACAGTTATCCCTGTGGTCCCCCTATAGCACTGGTGTGCCAACAGAACCCACCTCCGTCCCCCACCCCACCAACCGCCAACACCCCCCCCCCCCCCCCACTCTGTACCAACAATGGACCCTCCATGTAAGACAAGCTTCCATGTAATACTTGTCCACTGTGGCACACTACGCTTAGTGTGTGCCAGATGGAAGGAATCAGCATGTTAAATTACGGACGAAGCCACAGACGGATTCCGTGTTTCTCATCTGCTGGACGCTGCCATTACGGCTCATATTCGTTTTTTTTTTGTTGTGTTTTTTGAACCCCGGCGGTGAACAGATGGCCACGCCCACTCTCCCTACCCACCCTCCCCTGGGCGACAACTGTCTGGTATTAATGGATAATGGCTGCACTGTTTAAAGCCAGAATCTAAAAACAAAAAGGAGACGGAGACAAAAGAATGTTTTTTTATGTTTTATTTTTTGCAGTAAAACCACAGCCATTATTACTTCTAAGAAGTCAAATCAAATGGGCGACTGGGTTCTACTCAGATCATACCCCCTACCTTCCCCCACAAACCCTGTTCTCAATCTTTATTCTGTCCCTTCTCATTGGGGATGGTAAACATTGACTGTGTCACAGCACCATGTGACGTGATCTTCAGATAATCAAACACACACCACTTACTAATAGGTGTAAAAAACACGAAACACACATAATAGGGCCCACACACGACAGCATAAAGTGCCTTTTTGCTCATTGTGAGTCTGGTTAGGATTCAACTCTCAGAAGAAAGGGTTCCAAAAGGCTCCTCTGTGTCTCCATAGAGGAACCCTATCTACACTCTCAGAAGAAAGGGTTCCAAAAGGCTCCTCTGTGTCTCTATAGAGGAACCATATCTACACTCTCAGAAGAAAGGGTTCTAAAAGGCTCCTCTGTGTCTCTATAGAGGAACCCTATCTACACTCTCAGAAGAAAGGGTTCCAAAAGGCTCCTCTGTGTCTCTATAGAGGAACCCTATCTACACTCTCAGAAGAAATGGTTCTAATAGGCTCCTCTGTGTACCCATAGAGGAACCCTATCTACACTCTCAGAAGAAAGGGTTCTAAAAGGCTCCTCTGTGTCTCTATAGAGGAACCCTATCTACACTCTCAGAAGAAAGGGTTCTAATAGGCTCCTCTGTGTACCCATAGAGGAACCCTATATACACTCTCAGAAGAAAGGGTTCCAAATGGCTCCTCTGTGTCTCCATAGAGTATGAATCTATTTAGTTATTTTTCAGGCAAAATGGCTCAACCTAGGAGTTTCCACACCTACCATAGAGACTTCCATAAAGCAATAAAAAGGGTTCCTCTGCGGAGACAAGCCTAAAAACCTGGCAGTGTAGGGTTCTGAGACAGAGGAGGAGAGAGAGTGATAATTCTTAATTTTCCCCACACTTACAAGTTTTTGAGTTATACCGCCTCTCCCGGTCTCTTCCGGAAAGACTGTACTGGTGCTGCTTTCTTCCAGCCTAGACCGCTGACGTTACACAGCGATACATATCATAATTTATATCAAATTAGTAATTTTCACAAACTTCCCTTTAAAAAGGCAATCTCTCTTAAGCGAAGGTATCAAACGAGCCTCAAACCATCACTCTGCTTCCAGATATGCAGTAGATATGGATGGATCACTTTAAGGCTTGTTTCTCCTGACAAATCTTCCTATTGAACTCTATAAAAAAATAAGTCAGGAGAAAAAACTCTTCAAGCAGCAGAGTGATGGTTTGAGGCTCGTTTGATACCTCAGACCCTTGATGACTTACAGCCATTTTACCAACCATGTATTCCATACTGTTCCAGCATAATTTACAGCTAAATCTAGACCCACCCCCAAATTCCCATAGAGATCCATTCAAATGCAGAGACGTTATAGTATCGCTTGTAAGAGTACCAGAAAATAAGATATCAAGAGTTTTTTGATGTTGTTGGGTCACAGATGTCAGGAAGTCATGGCATGCAAAGGATATGCGACAAAATATTTAAAATAATTACTTTATTCTATATATAAATGCAGGCGTGCCAATAATTGTGGCACACGCGGTTTTGTTAAAAATAATTATTTCTTGATGAAGGATTTTTTTTTCTCTGAATAAATTTACTTCAATTAAAAGTTGGATTTTTCTCATTTTTTCAGTATGAAATGAAAGTCATTCACCAAACGGTGAATTTTTTATAACCCTTTTTACTCATCTTTACCAGGGGTGCCAATAATAGTGGAGGGTACTGTATGTGTGTGTGTGTGTGTGTGTGTGTGCATGTGTGTATGTGTGTGTTTGTGTGTGTGTGTGTGTATATGTGTGTGTGTGTGTGCATGTGTCATATACAATGAATATATTTCTTAATCACTGTTAAGAAAAGTTGTGAGGATGAGGGGAATTTTTTTTTATCAGGCGTTTCAAGCATTTAGAACAGAAGTTGCATAAAGAGAGACAGAGAGGGAGAGAGGGAGACAGAGAGAGAGGGAGAGAGAGAGACAGAGGTAGAGAGAGAGGGAGAGAGGGAGACAGAAAGAGAGGGAGAGAGGGAGACAGCGAGAGAGGGAGAGAGGGAGAGAGGGAGACAGAGAGAGAGGGAGAGAGGGAGAGAGGGAGACAGAAAGAGGGAGAGAGGGAGGCGTGAGAGACGTGTTGACCTTGAGGACAGACAGAGCAGTAATATCAGGTAGTGACACTAATGACGGTGAGACTCTTCCCGACTGCAGCGCATGATCAGGGACATTAAACGGCTGCTTGGTTAATGATCTGTGGGGACATTGGTCTTCTTTTAGTGCTTCCATCGTAAATTCTTGCCCTGATCTGTTAAGATAAGGCCAGGCTGTCAATGGAGATAAGGATCTCCAATAGCACTGTTTACCCATCAGCCATCACACATCACCCCTGCAAACAATGGCCCTGCTTCTTAATACAGCCACGCACCTCAATTACCTGTACTTTAGCACTCAACTCAACTGTGTCCGTCTGTCTGTCTGTCTAATCTATCTGCCTACCTACTGTCTGGTCTTTCACAGTCATTTAAATCATTACATCCTAATCACTTAATTTTTTTTCACTACAAACGTTTAATTTATTATGTATCTACGCACCATGTCTGTCTGTCTGTCCAAATGTTTGTCGGTTATCTGCAATATACCAGCCTTCTGTCTGGTATACTCATATCGGTCACTCACTGTGTTGCAAATAAGTAGGCCTATTTGTGTTTCATCATATATTTTTATTTATTTGAAAAGAGCATACATTAATTAATATCAATTAATTCCTTTTGAGTTAATTTTTTATTGCTGGTTGGTCATTTATTTATAGTCATTCCGTGTCTGCGTTTATGGCTTTTAATTTCATTCTCTGAAATATTTATTCGGGCATTAACGTCATTAATGAATCGCCTCGCTCTAAATTGATATCCCATTCCCTTTGAATTACAGCCGGTCAATCACGGTGCGTATTGACACTCGCTTTCGCCGAGAGTGAACACGCGGTTCAGACAGAAACTCATTTAACACTAATATACGCCACGAAAATATGCTAATGCAAGATTAATACAACAGCAGGGTCCTCGCAAGGGACGCGGATCCACAATCGCTTTAGTCAAGTCTAGAATCCAATCAGCACATTGCATTGCTGCAGACTCGGTGGCAGAAAAAAACCCATATTGCATTTGCCTCATACGGATATTCATTATTTCATTTATGATAATGTCTTTTTGGTGTGCGCTAAATCGTATTAATGTGACATGGGAAATATTTACTCCTACTTGTGGCAATATAGCGCCCACTCTCTCTCTCTCTCTCTCTCTCGTGCTCTTTGTCAGTAACCGTCAGTGTCAGTTGCAATATGGCGCATGCTTAGAACAGCGCCGACCCATTGCTCATTTTAAAGCATGACTCATCATCGCGCTCCGCTGGCCTCGGTGTCAGGCGAGTTCGCTGCATAACCATATAACTATTATGGCGTTTTTAAAAAAAAATGACTCCCAATAAAATGCCTTGTTTGCTTTTTATTATTATTTTGTTCTTGCTGTTAAAATGGGTCCCTGGCAGAGCGCTGTGTTTGAAATCATGGCATTGTTTAATTGAGCAGAGACATCTGACACTGGCTTTGATTGAAAGAGATGGCAGTTTACTGCGAGATGACAGGCAGTATGTCTGAGGTACTTACTAGCTTCATTCATAATATAAAGATTAATAATTCTCTATGGCCTGGGTAGCAGGAAAGGGTGTGGTCACTGAATAAGCAATCGTGCAATGTCTCACTATAGTTTAATGTGCTAATATGCTTTTTAAAGCGGCCTTAATATGTGCATTTTTTTTTACTACCAGGTGTTTTGGTTTATATTACATTTAAAATAATGCCACTCTGGAAATATTAAGCTTCACTGGCTGTGCGAAAATGTGAATACTTTAATGGCAGTTAAGCACTAAGAGCAAATCATATGATCCCTTTTCAATTGAGGTCATGGTCACGAAGCCAGTGGTAAAAGATGAACACGTTATAAAACAAGACATTTATTAAATCAAGTGTCCTTCGCCAATACGCGACACTGCACCACAATAAAACATTAAATGCATTGACTTTACAGTTATTATGAAGTTTAGACTTTGAGCTGCCAATAAAGGTAAAAATGACAAGACAAGCCCTATATCAGCAGGACATTTTTACGAGTTTTTTTCCCTTCTGTCTAATAAAGATGACTGTCGGAACCCTGCCCTCCTGTTTCATAGCTTATATGCCTAAAGAGGACGGATCCTCTACGGACTGACCTGGAAAAAGACGACAGTTTTCCTCGGGGTCAGAGCAGACTACTATTGTATTGTTATTCAGAAAAACAACATATAAACCCAGGCATGTGCAGAGGGCGGGTGTATAGGGGCATCCGGGTGCCCCAGCACCTGCCTCTTTTGCCCCAGCACCTGCCCCTTCTGCCCCAAGTGTCCGATGTGTCCCTTTGATTTGATTAAAAATATATATATATACATGTATATTTGTATTATTATTGTTGCTGTCATTCATTTTGGTAAAACAGTTGTTCTAGGTTGTTCTTCCCTTTTCTCACGTTGAACCCCCGCTCCTCTCTGCACGGCCCTGTTTAAACCGGGCCCTACCTCAATCTATTTTTCATCGGAGGTGTGCCTGACGTCACTAGTTTCAATAAAATAGATGCACGTGCAATAAGTAAAAAATACATTTTAATTATCTGAAAATGGGTTAGTGTGAATGTATAAGCATTTATGTGACACGCATAACTAAAGCACATGTACGGTTTCTACAGTGTATGTAGTTGGACTCGTTGAAAGTATTGACATTTTGTTAGTTATAGGTGGGTGGAGCCTTAGAAGAACAGAACATAAACAATAAGAGAAAGGAATAGAATGAGAAGATTAGGCAGAAGAGGAAAACAAGACAGACAATCTCTGGATGTTTGCAAATTTATTTTCAAATTTATATTCGCATATAGCATACTTTCCCTTCTCGAGTTGTGCATTAATATTCCATGACTTCCACATGGCATTGTTGTCACATGACCATCTCCCTTCTGCTCGATCAACCAGCTTGGTTTGATTTCTGTCGCATCGCTTGCCGATTTCCACCCATCAGTAGCCATGCCGACAACCCCCCCCCCCCCCCCCCACTCTACAACCTACCCATCAAATCGCCAATTAGATGCAGCGCAATGCAGTGATCACGCATATCATAAATTAATTGATGCAGGAAAACCTTTGTTTTGAACATGTGTTATATTAAAGCCCATTGAAGTGGAGGACAGAAAGGCAGGATGTTCATCTGGAATTGACATGCAATGGGACCCAGAAGGTAATGGTAGGTTTTATGGATGTAATGGAAGTTATTAAGGAAATCTGACCCACTCCTCTCGTCCTGAGCAAAGTTTTTGCAATAGAGAGATGCTGCAATGAAGTGAAATTGGTCTGTGTGTCATGGATAGACTCCTGGACTTGGCCAATCCATGGACCGGATACAGAATGGTCATTGGTCATTGGATAGAGGCCCAGGGCTCAGTGCTCAGCCGGTTTGGTGCTGGACTTTGTCATTGGCAGATATTAGCGGGGGTGGAAATTTTTATTAAATCAGAGCCAAAAGTCTGGATACTATCAGGTCCTTGCTGGTCGACCAACACACGGCACACAGTGAACCAGAGTCTCCCCTGTATTGATCTTCCCCACTCGCTTCCTCGAACACACATGCAAAGCAGGACTTATTAAGGGTTATAAATTGCATCCACAGTTAGTGTTACCAGAGTATTGGCATTTCAAATGAGATTATTCACCCATTTATTTCCATAAATGAATCAACGTCATTAAGGGTTCGTTTAAAAATGACTTCCACACAAAGTCTCCAGCAGGCTTATATTTTTAGATCTGGTCAAGTTTGTCTCCGGTAAACAGGCGGCTTTTCTTTGCCGTGACATCAATCCAGCCTGAATTCCTTCAAATCAAGAGTCTTGCCACGTTCTCAAAAAGGGCCTCCAGATCTTCTCATGCTGGCCTCTTGCTGTAAGGGTAATTTCTCTTCCCAAAATGATGGGTAAATATATTATGAGGGATTAATAACTCAATTAAAAAAACTTATTTACTTAATATTTAACTTAATAATTTTTACTTCTTTAAATCAATATCACTCTGTTTTTGTTTGTGCCTGTTTACTATGACTATATTTCTGTCAGGAAAACTCATGTATTGAATATATATCCTGACCGAACTTGCTCTGCATACTTCATCCACAATGCATCATTCTTTGTAGTTTTACATTGTTTTAAACTGTCTGTAAAGCACTTTGTGTGCCTGTAAGAAAAGCACTGAATAAATAAAGTAAATGATAACTATTATGATAATGAGTATTTGTATTATTATAATAATACAACAGACTGTAGTGCCTCAGAGCTAAAGCGCTGTAAAGTGGATTAAACCACAGACTGTAGTGCCTCAGAGCTAAAGCGCTGTAAAGTGGATTAAACCACAGACTATAGTGCCTCAGAGCTAAAGCGCTGTAAAGTGGATTAAACCACAGACTGTAGTGCCTCAGAGCTAAAGCGCTGTAAAGTGGATTAAACCACAGACTGTAGTGCCTCAGAGCTAAAGCGCTGTAAAGTGGATTAAACCACAGACTGTAGTGCCTCAGAGCTAAAGCGCTGTAAAGTGGATTAAACCACAGACTGTAGTGCCTCAGAGCTAAAGCGCTGTAAAGTGGATTAAACCACAGACTATAGTGCCTCAGAGCTAAAGCGCTGTAAAGTGGATTAAACCACAGACTATAGTGCCTCAGAGCTAAAGCGCTGTAAAGTGGATTAAACCACAGACTATAGTGCCTCAGAGCTAAAACGCTGTAAAGTGGATTAAACCACAGACTGTAGTGCCTCAAAGCTAAAGCGCTGTAAAGTGGATTAATCCACAGACTATAGTGCCTCAGAGCTAAAGCGCTGTAAAGTGGATTAAACCACAGACTATAGTGCCTCAGAGCTAAAGCGCTGGCAATGTCGTGTATCACGGTTGCGTCTCCCGTGGCTGTGAGCTCTGCTCGCTGCGCAATAAATGGAGTGACGCTGGCGTGCCGTAAAAAAACGCACGCAAAAAACACGGTGAACGCGCTCAAAGGCCGCCCGCTCACCTGCCCGCCCGCACGCCCACACGCCCGCCCGCACACCCGCCCACCTGCCGGCACGCACGCACGCGCGCATTCCTAAAGAGACCACGGGAATAAGTGACGGGGGTCCTAATAGGTTGTGTCTAATTGGGGAATACAAAATTCTGTAAGGATCACGGG
>CM040397.1:105392164-105394664 GCA_022702515.1 Ilyophis sp. 1 JC-2022 | reverse complement strand
GGCCGTGACTGTCAGGGGGCGCTCAAAAAACTGTGCTGTAATGGTGCAGGGATCTTCTTATGGGGCCCTCAAAATCCCTGGTGATGTACCTGGCTGTGTCTGCCCAGCCTTCTGAAAAATACTTTTTCAAACTCAAACAGCCCCATCCCGACCCGCCCTTGGCTCCCCCCCCCCCCACACACACACACACTGTTTCTCTGAGTCAGCAATGCCTTTGAAAGCACTCTGCTTTGTTAGCCGCAATTAAGCTCTCCACACGGGAAGCAAAGAGTTAACAGAACGAGGTGCTTCGGGAAAAAAAAAAAAAAAAGAGCAGGGAAAAAAAAGAAAAAAACTGCGACAGTTTCCGTTATTGTTGGGTTTAATTAAATTTTCAGCTCTAATTACAATTAAGCCACTTAGTATGTATGATAATGTTTGCATCACAGAACAGCACAGATGCAGTCCATCAGCACAATTAAATATTAAACTTGCGCAGGCTTTATTAATAGCAGTCCCGTCCTCTCTGCGCCAGCCAAAGCAGCCAGGGACTCTTTTTGGAGCCGCCCTGGAGACCCGGTGCGATCCCCGATGTGGCGCACGCCGCAATATGACCTATATTCACCGCACACATTCCGCAGAAAAGCATTAGCAAAAGAGAAGGGGAAAAAAGAGACCAGGGTATGAATATTCCGGAGCTGTGAATCGTTAGTCTAATGCAAAATTAGTGTTATGACGCCAAATAATTCATGACCTCCAGAATGAGCACGTTTTAAGCCCAAATGATCGGTTCAGTTTATTTCCCTCTTCCTCTCAATCTCTCTTTTTTTTCTCTCTCTCTCTCTCTCTCTCTTTCTCTTTGCTCACCCCCCCCCCCCCCCCTTCTCCCTTGTCTAGGTACTTCTACATTATTTAGGAAATCAGTGCCAGCAATAACAAGTAAATATGAGTTTATCAGGTTGTTTAAGGCAGAGTTTTAAAACACCTCCACTCCAAGGATTCACATTTCTGCACAGAGGCGAAATTGTCTGACATCGCAGTGCAGGGCCAGCTGTGTGTGTGTTTGTGCGTGTGTTAGTGTGTGTGCATGTGCGTGCGTTAGTGTGTGTGCGTTAGTGTGTGTGTATATGCGTGCGTTAGTGTGTGTGTATATGCATGCGTTAGTGTGTGTGTTTGTGTGCGCGTTAGTGTGTGTTTGTGTGTGCGTGCGTTAGTGTGTGTGTTTGTGTGCGTGTTAGTGTGTGTGTGTGTTTGTGTGTGCGTTAGTGTGTGTGTTTGTGTGCGCATTAGTGTGTGTGTGCGTTAGTGTGTGTGTTTGTGTGCGCATTAGTGTGTGTGTGCGTGCGTTAGTGTGTTAGTGTGTGTGTGTGTGCTGGTGTTTGTTTGTGTACTCATCTAAATGTGTGTGAGTATGATGGGTTTTTAAACCCAACTTCATTCAATGTTTTTTTCCACTACTCTCTCTGTGTTTGCTGTACTCTATGTATGTGTGTGTGCCTGTGTGCGTGTGTGTGAGTGTCAATGCGCTTGTGTCTGTGTACATTCAGTTTCATCTAGTGTAGATGTGTGTCTGTAATGCCAAGCTCACACTACACGACTTTTGCCCCGATTCTGACGTCAAAGACGAACTCCCGACACATTTTCCAGTCCTATGATAATCTTGAAAAAATATACAAAAAATCTTGGTTTCGTAGGCTGGAACGGTCTTTTGATCTGAGATGGTCAAAGACGCGATTATTTCTGTCGTGAACCAGTCTGGACCTCGTTGGGAGAGCCCACGATCTTTTAAAACTGGTTTGATTTTGTCGGGAGTCCTGGCTGACTTGCAGTGACGCATCGTTCTACTAGAATATCAACAGCGCACAACAAACGCAACAAAAAACGGTTTGAAATGATCCATACTTCCGTAGCCTTAGCAACTGGCGTGGAAATTTGACCTCTTGATTTAGTCCTGAATAAATCGTGTGATGTGGCGCCCCCGAGTAATTCTCTGTCTTCCTAAAGTCGCCTAGTGTGTGCTGTATCGCGCAGCGATTTTTTTAAAAGACTGTCATTTGACAGTCGTTAGATGTGAGTTGCTCTCCTCGGACGGGATTTTGTAAAGATTTAAAAGTCGTGTAGTGTGTGCTTGGTTTAAGAAGATAAAAATATAGGAAACTCATTTGACTTTGTAGTTCATATCTCAATCTGTGCTGAAAAAGCAATCCAAACGTGAGCAAGTCTCTCTAAGATGCTTGGCCTGACTGTTTAAGTTGTTTAATGTTTCAGTTGCCTGTCATTTCTGAGGGTTTATGCTGGTTTTAGGTGTGTCTGTATACAAAAAGTAAAAAGGGTTGGTTGATTCCAGTTGCCCTTGATCCAGTTGATTTTAAATCTGAAGTGGTCTATTGTGAGTGTGCTTTATTTGTATAAAGGAGTGAGTGGGTGAGTCAATCAGTGAGTCAGTGAGTCAGTCAGTCTGAATACAGTTCCTCATGTGCGCTTGGCTAGAATACAGTAATTTATATTTCAAATCTGCGGC
>CM040397.1:105380915-105391664 GCA_022702515.1 Ilyophis sp. 1 JC-2022 | reverse complement strand
ATATATATACACACGCACACACACACATATATACACACACACATGCACATACACACACACATACACGCACACACACATACACACACACACACACACATATACAGTATATACACACAGAAACTGGGGCTGATCATTCTCACAAGCCTTCTGTCACATTTTGACAACACTCCGAGGCATATATATATATATTTATATATATTTGTATATGCGTTTTTTTTTTTTTTTAAAGTGATGAGGGGGTTTGTTCCTCTGTTGTTGGAGTTACTGCCAGTGTTGGAGCAGCATGCATCTACATGCATCATTTCCGTTTTTATTTATTGGATTATCTTGTTTGTGCATCTCCCGTGCACCGATCCAGCCCGGCGTGTCATTCTTTTTTAATAAGCACACTGAAAATCAGGGGCCTGGCAGGACGTGGGCGAATGCTATAAAGCGTGAGATCAGCGCTTGCGTTTGTTTTTCTGTGAGAGGCCCCTCGGTTGTAATCAGTGTATTAGGCTTGTAAAGGCGTTTGCGAGAGAGTAAATCAGACAGGCAAGGTGCACACCCCATTGTTCCTGCGCGTTAAAAGCTTTGGCGAGTTTTTCCTTATAACATTTATCACGATGTTCCGCCACGATCGGGCGATTTAAACACAGCCCAGTTGTGCCACCTGGCCGGTACGTAGAAACCGGTGGGGGGGGTGAGTGATTTTATTGTTTTAAATGTAGGTCACAGACAGTACCGGTGAGAGGTACACAGAGGGGTATAGATGCTTACAGACACAGGTGAGAGAGAGAGTACCTGTGAGAGGTACGCAGAGAGGTATAGATGCTTACAGACACAGGTGAGAGAGTACCTGTGGCAGGTGCACAGAGGGGTATAGATGCTTACAGACACAGGTGAGAAAGAGTACCTGTGAGAGGTACGCAGAGGGGTATAGATGCTTACAGACACAGGTGAGAGAGAGTACCTGTGGCAGGTGCACAGAGGGGTATAGATGCTTACAGACACAGGTGAGAAAGAGTACCTGTGAGAGGTACGCAGAGGGGTATAGATGCTTACAGACACAGGTGAGAGAGAGTACCTGTGGCAGGTGCACAGAGGGGTATTTAAGGGCCAAGTTATGACCAACACTTTTTCTGAAATGAAAACTGAAGAAGACGCGCTTGAAATTGTGAATGTGCTTTAAACAGCCAATGTCATCTGAAAAATCATTTATTTTTATGAATCTAAGATTGTTTCTCTCTTCCAATCTGAGGACCAAACAGGCCTGCAGAACCAATGGGAAAAGATTATTGAGGTGTGTGGACCAATGGGAAAAGATTATTGAGGTGTGTGGACCAACGAAAAGATATTATTGAGGTGCGTGAACCAATGGGAAGAGATTATTGAGGCTTGTGGACCAATGGGAAGAGATTATTGAGGTGTGTGGACCAATGGGAAGAGATTATTGAGGTGCTTGGACCAATGGGAAGAGATTATTGAGGTGCTTGGACCAATGGGAAGAGATTGATTGTTGAGGCGGGAGGACCAATGGGAAGAGATTATTGAGAGGTGAAGACCAATAGAAAGAGATTATTGAGGCGTGAAGACCAGGTTGTTTTGGCTGTAGTGTGAATTAAAGCAGGAATAGGCAGAGGGAACACACAACTCTAAACTATAACTTAGGGAAGAGAACAGCAAACAATCCATCAGAAAATCCAGAGACAAATATGTAATTTTGTCAGGTAGGCTGAAGCGTGCATTCTGACACAGGGTGAGAGGACAGGAGATAAGTTCGACCAAAAGAGTTTGGAGAGAGAGACAGAGAGATAGATAGATAGACAGAGAGAGAGGGAGAGAGATAAAAAGATAGATTGACAGAGAGGGAGAGAGAGAGATAGAGATAGAGAGAGAGAGTTAGGAGAAGGACCGACATCCGCAATTGCGGCAAAAAACATATTAGCCTGCCATAACCTGAGGGACACTGAGTGACCAAAAACATCACTGCTATTATTTCATACATTTTCAATGTAATTATTATTATTATTATTGTTCATTATACTGTCGTTGTTATTGTTGTTGTTTGTAGTACTATACACTTTGACAATATTTGCTGTAAATACTTGTGTATTCAATAAAGAATTTCTGGATTTGGATTTGGATTTGGAGAGAGCGAGAGGAGAGTCAGATCGGCATTCTCATCTATTTATTAATTAAAGCACACACAGGGTTTATTTATTTATTCATTAAAGCACACACAGAGTTTATTTGTCAGCAGAGCGGAGGCCTGTCAGGCCGACTGTGATCAGACAGGATTTAGCGGTTTTCGCGGGGCAGCATTTGTCAGGCTGTCGCTTGGGCTCGCGCCCCATCAGACACGCAGGGGGCCCGTGCTGGAAGTGCAAAACCATGTCGCCCCCGACGACGTGCGCTGTTTACGGCCGAGGGAGGAGGCCGGCCGCCGACACGCTTCGCGCGCCATAAATAATACACCCCTGCAGGGGGGGGGGGGGGGGTTTGTTTGCACACCCTGCAATGCCTGCATCTGTCTGCATGCAGTGTGTGTGTGTGCGTGTGGGTGGGTGGGTGTGTGTGAGTGTGCGTGTGTGAGTGTGCGTGTGTGAGTGTGTGTGTGAGTGTGTGTGTGTGAGTGTGTGTGTGTGTGAGTGTGTGTGTGGGTGTGTGTGAGTGTGTGTGTGTGGGTGTGTGTGTGAGTGTGTTTGTTATGTTTAGGGGTTAGGTTTAGGATTTAGGGTTTGGGCTAGGGTAATGGTTTAGGGTTATGATTAGGGTTAGGGTTAGGTTTAGAATGTCCCCACAAAGATATGAATACAGGACTGTGTGTATGTGTGTGTGTGTGTTTGAGTGTGCCTGTTTGTGGGTGTAAATGAGTGAGGTGTTGTGTATTTTGGTATATGTTTTAGTGAATGTGTGTTTCTGTGAGTATATGTTTTGTGTGTATGAGTGTGTGTGTGAGTGTGTGCATGTTTGTATGGGTGTGCCTGTCTGTGGGTGTCAATGAGCGAGAAGGTGTTGTGTTTTTAAATATGTTTTAGTGTGTTTGTGTGTATGAGTATGTGTGTGTGTGCCCATGTGTGTGTGAGTATGTGTGTGTATGAGTGTATGAGCAGCCATCACCTGTGGGCCAGGTACAGCCGGGACTGCTTTTCACCTGTGGGCCAGGTACAGCCAGGACTGCTTTTCACCTGTGGACCAGGTACAGCCAGGTACAGCCGGGACTGCTTTTCACCTGTGGACCAGGTACAGCCAGGTACAGCCGGGACTGCTTTTCACCTGTGGGCCAGGTACAGCCAGGTACACCTGGTCGCTGTGTTTGGGGGGGGGGGGTGCGGGGGACTTAGGACAATTCCAAGGGCCATGACTGTCAGGGGGCGCTCAAAAAACTGTGCTGTAATGGTACAGGGATCTTCTTATGGGGCCCTCAAAATCCCTGGTGATGTACCTGGCTGTGTCTGCCCAGCCTTCTGAAAAAGACACCTCAAACTCAAACAGCCCCATCCCGACCCGCCCTTGGCTCCCCCCCCCACACACACACACACTGTTTCTCTGAGTCAGCAATGCCTTTGAAAGCACTCTGCTTTGTTAGCCACAATTAAGCTCTCCACACGGGAAGCAAAGAGTTAACAGAACGAGGTGCTTCGAAAAAAAAAAAAAAAAAAGAGCAGGGAAAAAAAAGAAAAAAACTGCGACAGTTTCCGTTATTGTTGGGTTTAATTAAATTTTCAGCTCTAATTACAATTAAGCCACTTAGTATGTATGATAATGTTTGCATCACAGAACAGCACAGATGCAGTCCATCAGCACAATTAAATATTAAACTTGCGCAGGCTTTATTAATAGCAGTCCCGTCCTCTCTGCGCCAGCCAAAGCAGCCAGGGACTCTTTTTGGAGCCGCCCTGGAGACCCGGTGCGATCCCCGATGTGGCGCACGCCGCAATATGACCTATATTCACCGCACACATTCCGCAGAAAAGCATTAGCAAAAGAGAAGGGGAAAAAAGAGACCAGGGTATGAATATTCCGGAGCTGTGAATCGTTAGTCTAATGCAAAATTAGTGTTATGACGCCAAATAATTCATGACCTCCAGAATGAGCACGTTTTAAGCCCAAATGATCGGTTCAGTTTATTTCCCTCTTCCTCTCAATCTCTCTTTTTTTTCTCTCTCTCTCTCTCTCTCTCTTTCTCTTTGCTCACCCCCCCCCTTCTCCCTTGTCTAGGTACTTCTACATTATTTAGGAAATCAGTGCCAGCAATAACAAGTAAATATGAGTTTATCAGGTTGTTTAAGGCAGAGTTTTAAAACACCTCCACTCCAAGGATTCACATTTCTGCACAGAGGCGAAATTGTCTGACATCGCAGTGCAGGGCCAGCTGTGTGTGTGTTTGTGCGTGTGTTAGTGTGTGTGCATGTGCGTGCGTTAGTGTGTGTGCGTTAGTGTGTGTGTATATGCGTGCGTTAGTGTGTGTGTATATGCATGCGTTAGTGTGTGTGTTTGTGTGCGCGTTAGTGTGTGTTTGTGTGTGCGTGCGTTAGTGTGTGTGTTTGTGTGCGTGTTAGTGTGTGTGTGTGTTTGTGTGTGCGTTAGTGTGTGTTTGTGTGCGCATTAGTGTGTGTGTGCGTTAGTGTGTGTGTTTGTGTGCGCATTAGTGTGTGTGTGCGTGCGTTAGTGTGTTAGTGTGTGTGTGTGCTGGTGTTTGTTTGTGTACTCATCTAAATGTGTGTGAGTATGATGGGTTTTTAAACCCAACTTCATTCAATGTTTTTTTCACTACTCTCTCTGTGTTTGCTGTACTCTATGTATGTGTGTGTGCCTGTGTGCGTGTGTGTGAGTGTCAATGCGCTTGTGTCTGTGTACATTCAGTTTCATCTAGTGTAGATGTGTGTCTGTAATGCCAAGCTCACACTACACGACTTTTGCCCCGATTCTGACGTCAAAGACGAACTCCCGACACATTTTCCAGTCCTATGATAATCTTGAAAAAATATACAAAAAATCTTGGTTTCGTAGGCTGGAACGGTCTTTTGATCTGAGATGGTCAAAGACGCGATTATTTCTGTCGTGAACCAGTCTGGACCTCGTTGGGAGAGCCCACGATCTTTTAAAACTGGTTTGATTTTGTCGGGAGTCCTGGCTGACTTGCAGTGACGCATCGTTCTACTAGAATATCAACAGCGCACAACAAACGCAACAAAAAACGGTTTGAAATGATCCATACTTCCGTAGCCTTAGCAACTGGCGTGGAAATTTGACCTCTTGATTTAGTCCTGAATAAATCGTGTGATGTGGCGCCCCCGAGTAATTCTCTGTCTTCCTAAAGTCGCCTAGTGTGTGCTGTATCGCGCAGCGATTTTTTAAAAGACTGTCATTTGACAGTCGTTAGATGTGAGTTGCTCTCCTCGGACGGGATTTTGTAAAGATTTAAAAGTCGTGTAGTGTGTGCTTGGTTTAAGAAGATAAAAATATAGGAAACTCATTTGACTTTGTAGTTCATATCTCAATCTGTGCTGAAAAAGCAATCCAAACGTGAGCAAGTCTCTCTAAGATGCTTGGCCTGACTGTTTAAGTTGTTTAATGTTTCAGTTGCCTGTCATTTCTGAGGGTTTATGCTGGTTTTAGGTGTGTCTGTATACAAAAAGTAAAAAGGGTTGGTTGATTCCAGTTGCCCTTGATCCAGTTGATTTTAAATCTGAAGTGGTCTATTGTGAGTGTGCTTTATTTGTATAAAGGAGTGAGTGGGTGAGTCAATCAGTGAGTCAGTCAGTCTGAATACAGTTCCTCATGTGCGCTTGGCTAGAATACAATAATTTACATTTCAAATCTGCGGCTGACGGTGGATATTTTCATATACTTTTCAGTGAGATGTTTATTCTGCCCAGAACAACAAATGAATTATCAACAAATGAATGGCTGGTCTGAACTGATGAGCTGTATTTTATATTCTGCAGTAATGGAGACTGCAATAACAGCCACATGCTCCCCTATCTATGTGTTACTTCCTGTTTTTGGCTATGGTGTGTGTGTGTGTGTGTGTGTGTGTGTATGTGCCAGGAGCAAAATTCCAGTGCTTACAGGTTGACCCCTGACCAATTTAAATAGGTGACCCCATGTAACCTTGATCATTGGCAAAACATACTCAGGGTTGTAAAATAAAACAAACTGAGTGTTTATACTGACACACGTCAGGCCAAGATGAATATCTGTCTGTCTGTGAATCCATCTGCATAAATTAGCATTTGATTTGACAATGGGAAATGAGGCAATTCAAATGGCTCGAAAAAAGTGGTAGCCTGTGGAATTGAGCTCTCTCTCTCTCCCTCTCTCTTGCTCTCTCTCTCTCTCTCTCTCCCTCTCTCTCTCCTTCCCTCCCTCTCTCCCAATGAACTCTGTGCATCCCTTGGCTTGGTGAAGCAGGGAATTATGGGCAGGGAGGAATGCGTCCCAGGCGCGGGATCAGAGCGTTAAAGTTCAGTCGCTGGCTCTGGCATCGGCTATGCATGCCTGCTAAATATAGCCGCCATAGAATGAGCCTAAATATACGTCTCCTTCTGGGGTAATAAATGGGTGTTGCTGCCCTACGGTGCAATCACACATAATTCCAGCTAAATATTTTCGCAAAGAGACAAACAAACAAAGTGAAAAACACAAAGCGAGGAGAGGGAGGGAGGCCGAGAGGGAGACACAATCGGGCGTCTGCGGGCGCCGCGGCGTGGCGCTGGGCTGGCGTGTGTACCGAGAACCGTTGGCATGGTGACAGTGACCAGAGGCCTGACCCCAGCCACGCACAGGGTGGTTCCTCAAGGGCGGGGCCGAGAGGCCCCTGAGAAACACTGCTGACATCTTCAGAATGGCATGTGCGTGCCGGAGCGTTAGCGTTAGCGCGCGCACGAACGAGCCTTCGCACAGGGTAAACTTTTGCCTCATAAATACATTAATTTTCAATTGTACTAATGTCACGATATGCTATTATTACTGGACTAAGTTTCTGTGAAAACATTAAGATGTTGCTTTTAAAAAAATAAATAATTATAAAAAACCAGAGCAGCACAGTCCACCGTCTTTTCGTGTATTTTGCTTTATTCAGACAGAAATAAAGCAAAGAGAGGAACAGCTAGAGAGGGGACCACGTAGTCTACGGCCTGAGAGTCAGCCGCACTGTGGACTGCACCACAGGAAGTCGCTTTGCTTAAACCTTTCTGAAAACAGTCATGCGTTTAACCTAATACACCTCTGTAGTGAGTGAGTTAACCTAATGCACCTCTGTAGTGAGTGAGTTAACCTAATACACCTCTGTAGTGAGTGAGTTAACCTAATACACCTCTGTAGTGAGTGAGTTAACCTAATGCACCTCTGTAGTGAGTGAGTTAACCTAATGCACCTCTGTAGTGAGTGAGTTAACCTAATGCACCTCTGTAGTGAGTGAGTTAACCTAATGCACCTCTGTAGTGAGTGAGTTAACCTAATGCACCTCTGTAGTGAGTGAGTTAACCTAATGCACCTCTGTAGTGAGTGAGTTAACCTAATGCACCTCTGTAGTGAGTGAGTTAACCTAATACACCTCTGTAGTGAGTGAGTTAACCTAATACACCTCTGTAGTGAGTGAGTTAACCTAATACACCTCTGTAGTGAGTGAGTTAACCTAATACACCTCTGTAGTGAGTGAGTTAACCTAATGCACCTCTGTAGTGAGTGAGTTAACCTAATACACCTCTGTAGTGAGTGAGTTAACCTAATACACCTCTGTAGTGAGTGAGTTAACCTAATACACCTCTGTAGTGAGTGAGTTAACCTAATACACCTCTGTAGTGAGTGAGTTAACCTAATGCACCTCTGTAGTGAGTGAGTTAACCTAATACACCTCTGTAGTGAGTGAGTTAACCTAATGCACCTCTGTAGTGAGTGAGTTAACCTAATACACCTCTGTAGTGAGTGAGTTAACCTAATGCACCTCTGTAGTGAGTGAGTTAACCTAATGCACCTCTGTAGTGAGTGAGTTAACCTAATACACCTCTGTAGTGAGTGAGTTAACCTAATACACTCTGTAGTGAGTGAGTTAACCTAATACACCTCTGTAGTGAGTGAGTTAACCTAATACACCTCTGTAGTGAGTGAGTTAACCTAATACACCTCTGTAGTGAGTGAGTTAACCTAATACACCTCTGTAGTGAGTGAGTTAACCTAATACACCTCTGTAGTGAGTGAGTTAACCTAATGCACCTCTGTAGTGAGTGAGTTAACCTAATGCACCTCTGTAGTGAGTGAGTTAACCTAATGCACCTCTGTAG
Organism: Ilyophis sp. 1 JC-2022; assembly: GCA_022702515.1. NCBI lineage: Eukaryota > Metazoa > Chordata > Actinopteri > Anguilliformes > Synaphobranchidae > Ilyophis > Ilyophis sp. 1 JC-2022. The sequence goes on along the minus strand of CM040397.1, from coordinate 105,383,394 downwards.
TGAGTGAGTTAACCTAATGCACCTCTGTAGTGAGTGAGTTAACCTAATGCACCTCTGTAGTGAGTGAGTTAACCTAATACACCTCTGTAGTGAGTGAGTTAACCTAATGCACCTCTGTAGTGAGTGAGTTAACCTAATGCACCTCTGTAGTGAGTGAGTTAACCTAATACACCTCTGTAGTGAGTGAGTTAACCTAATACACCTCTGTAGTGAGTGAGTTAACCTAATACACCTCTGTAGTGAGTGAGTTAACCTAATACACCTCTGTAGTGAGTGAGTTAACCTAATGCACCTCTGTAGTGAGTGAGTTAACCTAATGCACCTCTGTAGTGAGTGAGTTAACCTAATACACCTCTGTAGTGAGTGAGTTAACCTAATACACCTCTGTAGTGAGTGAGTTAACCTAATACACCTCTGTAGTGAGTGAGTTAACCTAATACACCTCTGTAGTGAGTGAGTTAACCTAATACACCTCTGTAGTGAGTGAGTTAACCTAATACACCTCTGTAGTGAGTGAGTTAACCTAATACACCTCTGTAGTGAGTGAGTTAACCTAATACACCTCTGTAGTGAGTGAGTTAACCTAATGCACCTCTGTAGTGAGTGAGTTAACCTAATACACCTCTGTAGTGAGTGAGTTAACCTAATACACCTCTGTAGTGAGTGAGTTAACCTAATACACCTCTGTAGTGAGTGAGTTAACCTAATACACCTCTGTAGTGAGTGAGTTAACCTAATACACCTCTGTAGTGAGTGAGTTAACCTAATACACCTCTGTAGTGAGTGAGTTAACCTAATACACCTCTGTAGTGAGTGAGTTAACCTAATACACCTCTGTAGTGAGTGAGTTAACCTAATACACCTCTGTAGTGAGTGAGTTAACCTAATACACCTCTGTAGTGAGTGAGTTAACCTAATACACCTCTGTAGTGAGTGAGTTAACCTAATACACCTCTGTAGTGAGTGAGTTAACCTAATGCACCTCTGTAGTGAGTGAGTTAACCTAATACACCTCTGTAGTGAGTGAGTTAACCTAATACACCTCTGTAGTGAGTGAGTTAACCTAATACACCTCTGTAGTGAGTGAGTTAACCTAATACACCTCTGTAGTGAGTGAGTTAACCTAATGCACCTCTGTAGTGAGTGAGTTAACCTAATACACCTCTGTAGTGAGTGAGTTAACCTAATACACCTCTGTAGTGAGTGAGTTAACCTAATACACCTCTGTAGTGAGTGAGTTAACCTAATACACCTCTGTAGTGAGTGAGTTAACCTAATGCACCTCTGTAGTGAGTGAGTTAACCTAATACACCTCTGTAGTGAGTGAGTTAACCTAATACACCTCTGTAGTGAGTGAGTTAACCTAATACACCTCTGTAGTGAGTGAGTTAACCTAATACACCTCTGTAGTGAGTGAGTTAACCTAATACACCTCTGTAGTGAGTGAGTTAACCTAATGCACCTCTGTAGCAGCCGCGTAGGCACGGGTACGCTGCTGCTCTGTAGTGAGTGAGTTTGGTGGAAGCCTAAAACACCGTGACCGTACAGCGCAAACACTTTTGAAATGATTCCAGAACCATGAAGAGCTGGGGTCACGTGCGTTACAACTGTGATGCCAGCTGCAATGAAAAAGGCGGGAATTTTGTCACAACGTGCACAGTGCGCTAAACTAAAGAGTTATGAGTTATGGTCCTCAAATGCGGGGAAAATCATGTTTGATCCGGTATGTTCTCAGGGCCTTAGAGAACACTATAGGACTGGCAGCACTGGCACCCTACACAGCCACAAGTGAGTCACTAAGGATCGCAGTGGGAGTTCTTGTTGTTTATTTATACATAATACCCCATTGTTGTCCCGTGGGGTCCCCAGACAGTGGAAGTATGCTGTGGTCTTGGGGAGAAGGGCTCCATGGTCCCACGTTCTATCGGAAAAATCAGGAAAAATCAGGCCGTGTGGTCTGATGGAAGTCCTTTTGGAGAAGGTCATAGAAATTAGGTTTTGGTTTTTATTCCATCACCTTTAACCTTTGACCTTTATTTAATTTGTAAAAAAACAAAACAAAACATCATTCGTGTTTAGATATCAGCACATGCTGATTTCAAAATGGACGGCTGTTGATAAGTTGACTGGATATTGGAAGTCCAAATCTTCACTAAGCTTGTGATTTGGAATTAAATATGAATAAAATATTAATTCCAGAGATTCATACCGTTAAATTTCAGTTGAATTTCAGTGCACAGTCAAACGTTTAACCCTGGTGTGATTACCGGCAGGTGTACAGCATGACTATCTAAAATCTCTCAAGAAAAGTTAAAGATGACATTGTGATTCCGACTCTACTGGTGCCTTGCTGAAATCATGGTCCTTGTGGGCCGAAAACTCCTGGTTTTCCACCCTCCCTTTGCCTGGGAGTCAGGTGTGAAGACAGTCTGGCCAATCAGCAGCAATAATTGTTCAGTTAATTACCTGGGAAAAGAGA